>VZTE01005687.1:1511360-1543622 GCA_013397775.1 Eulacestoma nigropectus | reverse complement strand
AATATTGCCATGATGTGTCTGTCCATCTCCTTCCATGCTCTATATCCCCTCTGTCACAAGGCTCATATCCTTCAGGAGATGGGGGATTATTTGTGCTTGGTTGTGTGTTAAATTGGATGATTCCAATATCAACAATCTACTCCCTCCTGATTGTGAGACAGAAATAGCTCTGCCCTCTGTTTCATAGTGCCTAAGGAGGAAACATGCATCCATCCTGGATTTTTGCTGGAAATGTTTGTAGCCCTGGTGTTAGCCTGCCTGGAACAGATTTGTTGAAGATATTTCTAATCTTCTTCCAGCTTATGCCAAACAAGAAAGCTGAGGGGCTGGCTGTACAGACCAGACTATGGAACTGTCCAGGAGTGCAACCTGTGTCTGTCTGTGGTATCCCACCCTTAAGGGCAAGGTAGTACCCAAGATTCATAAATGCTCAAGGTAAAAAAGAACAACAGAAGTCAGAGGGTTCGCAAAAACTCACAAAGTTTTATTAGTAAATTACACAATTGGCATGGAAATTGGTACGGTAGTCCCTAACCTACTGTATAAGCACACAAGAGAGGGTTTTGGATAAAGAGATAGGGTGAAAGGGAAGAGATAAAGAGATATAGCTCTTCTGTGATTCCACACTGTCTGAATAAGACCTGCTGTATTTTTTCCCCTTGTCACCTTTCCTGATTCTAACACCAGGGCTATATGTGGGCTCAGCAGTTCTGATGTCTGACACACGAACCTGATGCCTGACCCAAGACCTCCTGAGCTAAAAGTCTGAGTAACTCCATCGTACAGTAATGAATCACACTCACCACAGACCAGCACAGAGGAAACCTCGGGCACTCACTCCCCAGAGGTTACGTGAAGATCTCCACTGTCTGACACTTCTGCTAAAAAGATGCCAACTTGCGTTTCAAAAGAAAGAGAATATTTAAAGCTCCTTTCTCAAAATCTGCCTCCAAGTGACCTGAGTGCAGCCCAGGTGTGAACCCTCTTACACAGTATCAATTAATGTTGTCTTATTTAAAGAGCACATTTAAGGAAACAAATGTGACATAGCATAGGTGAAATAGCCCACTAATTTTAACAGGCTGAATAATACTTTATGCTGCTTTACTTGGAAAGCATCAGGTGGCTTTGGAGAGGATAGCTGAAGTCTCTAGGATGAACACTCCTGGACACATTTCTGTCATTTTAAAGTGTTGTGCACTTGAAAGTCTCACAGAAAGAATTCATTTTTCTGTAGAAGGACAAAGAACTTCAGAATTGTATGAAAATACAAGTTCTTATATTAAACACCTCTACACGTTAAATTCTTAACCACTTCAAACAGCGGCAAAATTTCTTTTTCCCTATTTTCCTCCTCTTGTTAGGCCAAAAGCATAAACCTAGTCCTTTATAGCAACACTTGTGTTATGAATTTGAAGAAAAAAGCATTCCCCACTTTTTTTTACACTCGGAGAGCAGATGACAACTTCCTACATTCTCTCATGTCACATAAGCAGCATGTATCAGTGTCAGGCAGAAGGTGTTCCTTGACTGGAAAATCTCCAGTAATCACAGGAGAAAGCCAGGGAGTTAATCAGAAAGGCAGGAAGGACAGAATGTTTCTTTATTTCTCACAGCACTTAGGTCATTGCCTTGCTCCATGCCTACCCATTAAAAAGATGTAGTCATTTTGACCTCCTGAGGCTTGAAAGCTTGTTTCCAGAGCCGTGCTATGTTATTCTGCAGTAGTTTGAATCTGCCAAATAATGCTTCATTACCAAAATATCACTGATGGGATATTCTATAGACAAATATTAGCTTTATTAAAGGATTGCTTGCCCTTGTGGAACACTGTGTTGTCTGCCTCAACTCTTTCTTGCCAGGTTTTCAAGAACTGAACTTGCCGAAAATGTTTAAGGTATTAGATCTCGCTGATAAATAATCTCAAACTGTCAGGAAGAGTAATAAAGACCTTGGGATAAAATTGCCTGTAATCAGCAGCCTTGTTTGCAACCTCAGGAAGCAGCAAAGGATTTAGTGGGTCTGGACACAGAGCAGACCCTTTCCTTGAAGATTCTTTTGTTCTTCATCCCTGTTCTCCTGCTGAGCATGGGACATCAGTCAGGCAGTTTATAGCCTCATCAAACTCAAACACTTGCTTCTGGGTTTTAAAAATGCCAACTGTTGCCTTCCCTCAGGAGACAGTTTTTTGCAGAGCTGATAGATATTCTGAAATGTAAAACTGGAGCTGATTTGAGAGTATTCGTCAGTAGCTCAGCAGTCTAGCTGGAGTTAATTTTGCATTAAGAGTGAAGAGCAAAGTAAAGACATAGAAATATGATGCAGGTTTTAAGGAATCATGGGAATAAAAATACTTTGCATCTAAATACCAAACGACTATAAGCAAACCACTGAGATGATATGGTAGCTTTTTGGACTGCTTTTCTTATTCTATCTTAACATTTTCAGGTTTTTTTTCAGTATAATTGTTTTTAATTAAGAGCAAATCTGTATTTCCTAATTGTAAATATGGGTTTGTATGGAGAAAAAATACAGTACAATACTATCCTGAAAGATTTGGCTGACAAATAGATGTCTTTTTGTTCATAGCAGAATAATTACAATATCAAACTTTGATGCTTGGTAAAACATTTTAATTTAGGTAATATTTGTCAAAATTTTCTGAAATTGAAGACCTCCAAACCCTATCATTAAATCATTATGAAATCTATCCCAAAAGTTACTTATTAAGATTGCCATTATTCTCCCAGGAAAAAAAACTCCAAACATCCAACCAACCAAAACCCCAGTTTTTCCCTCCAGCTTTATTTTATAGAACACAGCAAGTGTGCAAGAGTAATTCCTACAGTGCTGTAAAATAACAAGCCAGTGTTGTTCTTGATTTAGGGCTGTTTTTTGAGGTCCTCAGATAATGTAATCTGGGTTCTGACACAATGTTTTTGATGGGTGAGTAACTGGCAAAAGTAAGTCACAAAAATCTAGAAGCAGCAAATGCAGACTTGTGGGTCTTTAGGCATTATTTGTGTGATCAGGAGAGGAATGAACTTAATTTAATTTGCTTAATTTAATTTGAGTGAAAGGATAAAAATGTTATATTGGGTGATTTTTAAAGTTATTCTAGTGGTTTGGGTATTTTGGGCGTGTCAGATTTGATGGGGAATTTTTGGTTTTGTTTGTTTTGTTGGAGGGTTTTGGGGGGCGGGGGGGGAGGGTTGGTTGTAAAAGTCCAAATATAGGTCGACTGAAATTATTGGTTTTCAAAGCCATCCTTAGTTGTGTTGACCACAAATTTCACCCACAGAGATACTCCAAAGTCCCACGGCTTTTTGAGATGAACTGAAGGAATTTGTTATGGACTCCAGAACATTAGTTTAGTCTGGGCAGCTATGTCATAGAACATAAGGAAGACCCGTGTCCAGCTGGAGACACACAAGAATAATTTGGGGCATTTCAAACCTCACTCTGTGCCCATGGGAGAGTAAACAGGTCAGGACATAGATCTTCAGTGACCATAAAAGTTCTTATACTTACAACAGCTGTGTAGACAGCTGTGTACAGCTAGTGCCCGCTCCAAAATACAGGTGTCTGGAGATTCTCTTTGGTTACTCAAACACAGACACCTAGTACCCTCTCAGCTTCCCTGGAATCTGACGTCCATGTGTACATGTATGGTTCTCCCATGGGTCTTGCCTTACACTTTCCAGGCCTGAACAGATGTTTTGGATATGCCGAGGCATATCAAATGCCACTGAATGCCTGATTTTAGGCAGCTAAATCACATCTTAATGAAGACTTTATGTTTCCCCAATATTTCAATTACCTAGCTGGACTTATCCTCAGCACAATAATTTCAAAGCAAAATTCATCTGACCAAAAGAAGGAACATTAGAATGTGATTAATAAACATTATTTTTTCTTCCTTGAATTTTGCTGAAGACATTTATGCCTAGTGAAAGTAGAAATGCAAGACCTCGACTGACTTCAGCCTTGGTTATGTACCACTGAGTGGCATTTCAAACATCAAGTCCATATAAGATCCTGTAAGACAAAGGCCACCAGAAAAGTGAGCCCTTTTTTCCCCTCATTTTTGTACATTTGGTGGTTATATCTGAGTGCAGAAAATAAGATACATTTGTGAATGGAAATAAAATCTAGTGAAGAGTGCTTTAATGGGTTTATGTTAGTGCCTATTGTGGTGATTAGGCCATTGATGTTCAAATAGAAGCCTTATTTACATTTATTTAACTCTGCATCAGCCTAGTGGAGCTACTCAAACCCAGCAAAACAGAACAAACTTGTTGTCGCTTATGCATCACTGAAGTCTTTGGACCCTCTGTTCCAGCTTCACTTTTTTTCTGTTTACTTAACTAGTGCAAAAATCAAAATCATGTATAATGACAGCTGAATATCTGACTCTGAGCTCTCTTTACACTTGTGCAAGTAACCTCAAACACTTCATTACGGTAATCTGGCATTTTTTCCTCTTACTTGGGAAATTAAATGGCACTGACAGCTTGAAAACTTGAAAAAAAAAATAGTAAGAACAATACTTGTAGCTAGCTTTTGCAGTTAACTACTGTGTATTTTTGTGAATATCAATTATTTTCTTTTTTGTAATGCAGAGGAAGCCAAATTGAATGATTAGTCTTTGACCTGTGTCTGTTGGAAGCATTTAAATAGCCCCTTTTAAGGAATTTATCCTTCTCTGTAGCATGCACATAACTTTCATTAATGCTAAATAGAGTTACATGTGCATACCAGGGCATAAGCTGCTAAGTAGATATTAATTGGCTATGAAACGATCTCCTTTTTCTTCTCCTTACACTTGGTATTTTTGGAACTCACTTTTGGCTTGCTACCTTTGTAATTCTTTGAGGTTGCATTTATTCCTTTAACTATTTAAATGGCAAATTTTCTTTGAGGGATATGTCTGTGCCTGCAGTCATTTTAAAATCAGTAGAAGAATAAAAGCTTCAATATTTAACGTCAGGAGTCTACTCTGTCCCTTTCTAGGCCAATTCCTGTAAATTATCAGTATATTAAATAATACTTTGACTAGTAAGTTCAAAGAAATTATGAGTAATTGTGAGTCTGCAGTCAATAGTATTTTGTAGCTGTAGAAAAGAGTTTGGAAGCAAATGTGTTAGTTCTTTATGTCTATTCAAAACACTCTGTTCTTTCTTTGTAGCAGTTAACCAATGCAAAATGCCAAGCTGTGAAAATAAAGAGATGTAGCAGTATAATGACTAGAATTTTATATTAAGCATCCAACTATAATGGATCACCTAGAAACAGAAATGGCTTTATTGTCATCTGAGATTGCCATCGGGAGTGGGCTCAGGATTTCCACATATCTTTAAAAAATCTATTTAATCTAGCCAGGTTGAGCATTGTAAGTGTTTCAAATCAGCCTTTAAAGAAGTAGAATTCAAACTGCAAGTGTTTACTAAAACTCGTCTTAACAGTGTGTCTATGCTGTGCTTACATATAAAGTTTGAGATGCTTCAAAGCTTGGGATGATTTCAAAGTTAAGGAATCTTCCTGTGTCTTTTTTTCAGTTACCAAATGTGATCACAAATCATGTGAAGCAACTTCTTTTCCCTAAAATGTCCTGGAGCTCTCTACTGTGCTCCTGTACCTTTGGGCAAGCACAGATACTACCACAGAATCCCTGCTTCGTTCTGCTCTGGCCTCTGCAGCTACACCATGAGCTAGGCATTGGAGGTAAGATTCATTTTGCTTTATTTGGACATCCATGATGCAGACATCCACATCTCAGATCTATGAGATGACTTCTGTATTTATGTACCTTTTGCATCTTTTGGGCATTTTCAAGATAAGAAAGATTTTTGGAGACTGTGTTGTCAGCTTAAAAATTGGGTAGCAGGCTTTTTATTTGGTATCATTTAAAGTGAAACCTTAATTTAAACCTTTGTCCTTGGAATTCATGTTCTAATGTATTTCATGTTCGTTTCTAATGTGGCAGGAATGCTAATAGAAAGAAGTTTACATCCATCTTTTTTTATATTGGGCTTTGGTTCAACCGTGCAAAGTTTAACTCTAGAATCAGGGACATTTGTCCTTCTGATACATTCCTATCTTTTTCTTTAATTTATTTTTCGCTTCTCTTGCTTGTGTTAAATGAGGGCTGGCTGGTACTATCAGGCCCTGACAGTGCTATAGACTTAAATATAAAGAAGGCAGAGCTGATTATTTTTCCCCTTGGGGGCTACCCTTTGGCCTGCAGGTAGTTCTTTTAAGAATAGCTCCACTATGCCTGATGCTTTTATTATCACAGATGCAATTCCCAACTCAACTGTCTAGATCAGAAGGGAAGTCTCTCTGTTGAAAAGCAGCAGAGATGCTGCATCTCCACTTTCTTCTGTTCAGACAAGCTCTTTCCACAAGGCTTTGTGGGTTTTGTTTTCCTCGGTTACTGTATTTTGATCGTGCTTGTCGTACAAGAGAAAAAGCTGAGGGCAAGATGCTGGTGAGTCTGGAATATATGTGTATAAAACTGATATTCTGCTTCACTAGGTCTGCTCAGACAGCATTGGCAGGCTGGTGGCACTTTCATTTATATTCTAAAACAGAAAAAGAAGGGGTAACAACAAAACCCACCTGGTAGCTAAAACATATAATTGGAAATGTTTCTCCTACAGACTCCTACTAGCTCAGACAAGTTATTTAGAATCCCTGCTTCAGTTTAAACCTTTAATAAAATGGGCATCTGCTTATTTTCAAACCAGAAACTGTCACTGCAATCACCAGGAGTGTTGCTATATGCAAATGACATGAGCTGCGCCCAAAAGTTGACACAAATTTACTGAGAGAATGGGTGATTTCATCCATCTCTAAAGAGTGCGATGGCCAGGCTGATCACTGTAAACTAAAGTTTGGGGTTTCTGCCCCATTCTGGGACATATTACACACCCAATTTTTAATAGAGATTAAGGGAGACTCATAAATATCATAGGAATACTACTCTAAACTTCTGGTGCCACTGACTTAGTAATCAAAAACTGCATCATGTTTTAAAATATAGCACAGGTTTCCCATCTATTTAGTAGTTTATGTCAAAGGCACTGTCCACGTGTTTAAACACCTACCAGAGAGCTATCTCAGGACACGCCCTGCTTCAATGATTTTCCAGCTTGGTACAGAGCTGGAAAAGGAGAGCTGGATTAACTTCTCAAGTCCTAGAGAAAAGATGTCAGGTGACTGAACAGTCAGTTGGAAATTATTTGGACTCAGACTTTGAGATTATTTTTTCCTAGAGGTTCCTCCACAAATTACAGGAACTGAGACTTTGAGATTTAAGCCAAAGCACAAAGAGTAAAAAATCAAGTTAATTTGAGTGCATGCTGGGTCTATGTTTATAGTTGTATACAGTGCAATGATACTGTACAGGCTGTTTCTTTATGATATTTTGATGTTTAGCTTTCGTGAATCGTGATGAGATCTTTAGATAAAAGGTAAAATGTAGTATTCCATAAGGCCTCAGGCATAAAATTCCCATTAATAATTTAACACTAAAAGATATTGTTACTCTAGAGGCTGTCAGATACTTCTGTGGTACAAATACTTACAGAGATAGGTACCGTAACACTGACTGAATAATTTATTTGATGAATTTCTCTATATTTTTGAATACATTTCACAATGTCTTTCATTATTCACCTAACTTGTGCACCTCTGTTTAACTATTATCTCATGGATGCAAAAGCTGTTTACTTAACAAAGAGTTTAATTTCATCGAAGAAAAGTAAGAAGTTGCTTTGCAATGCCATCTAATATCACCACATCCAGCGAACAGCTTCCATTTAACTAGGGAAGATGATCAGAGAATGTGAAACACTTATTTAGACTTTATGTTAAGGGATACAAACCATTATAGGTATTGTGCAAAGTTTTCTTGGTGAAGACTTTGATTCAAGACCTAGCCCAGGATGTAATTCAGAGATTCCAAAAGAGGAGAATGAGGTATCTCCAGCATTCTGGTGATGGAAACTGTGATCTTACATCAAAGCAGCTGTCAATTTATCCTAATCAGGTTATGGCTTTCAATAACTTCAGTACACACCATCAGTAGAAGACATGACCTCCTTAACACTCAGAGATTCAGAGCTGATGTTGAAAATTCAGTCTGGTCCATCATACAGAAACCATTTGGCGTGGGATGTTAGCATATAGCTTCATTGTGTGAGGATTTCTGGAACCTCTCTCTGACCATGTAAGGTTTGTAACACTGGTCCTACTCTCAGATGGAAGGCAGCACACACAAGGGCAATGTGAAGTGTTATATATAAATGTTTATGAATTTCTTTTCTGTTGGAATTTTAGGGTGAAGGCTGATAGGTCAAGGTTCATTATTTATTTGTAAAAGAAGAAGACCCTAACAGACAGAATTGGCCAATTCTAACATCTGCTGTAGAGATATGAGTTTATATAAGAGCTCCCAATCTTTCCTGCTACAACCTTGTCTGTAAACAAACAAGACATTTACTAGACAAAAATGAGGCACAATCAGATCAAATGACTTCTCCAAAGTTATAAAAAAGGGTTACCAAAAAAGGTTTCTTTCTGGGATAGACTTGGATCTCAGATCTCCCAATTCACCTTTTATGTTACAAATGCATCCTTTTTCGCTGGATATTTGGTTTAGCTGAAAGAGATCAGAAGCCC
The DNA here is from genome assembly GCA_013397775.1 of Eulacestoma nigropectus. Classification (NCBI taxonomy): domain Eukaryota; kingdom Metazoa; phylum Chordata; class Aves; order Passeriformes; genus Eulacestoma; species Eulacestoma nigropectus. The sequence goes on along the minus strand of VZTE01005687.1, from coordinate 1,534,937 downwards.
GTAGTAATGAGCATGGTGAGCCTGAAGATTTCATCATGGAAAATTGTCAAATAATCAGTAAGCACTGGTATTCAAATGTGCTGCCATTAACATACCCTCTTAACTGGAGTTACATTGTTTTATTTATTAATGGAATAAAGAAAGGATGTGACTAATTTGTTTTTGCTTCTTTTCACAGATGATCATATAGTAAAGGTGAAGGAGACCCTATTTTTTAACAGATCAAAGCATTTGTTTTACTGTTTAATTCTTTGGTACTGGCTCTCCCAAGGCCCCTGCTGCTATGAACTAATGCAAATTACATCAGGAAATCCAATGGGCTCAGTAAACACTGAATATTAATTCAAGATGTTTTGGAAATGCATAAACAGCGTCAGTCCCAAAATCCAGAGCAGAAGCAAATAACAATGTTAAATTGATATGTCAGAATTTTATGGGCAGTGTTGTTTTAGCCATAAAAATACATTTTTTCTTGCCATTTTGAGTGATCATGTTGTTCTATCACAATACATGAATTCTAAATCATTGAGCAATATCTTTTCTTTCCCCACATTTTACCCAGGGCTTGCTCAGATTGCTGAGTGCTTCTTTTCCCATGTTGAGCAGTCCACTTGCTCTAGAAATAACAATGAAATACATATTTTTGAGAAGTACTAGAATTTTGTGATCAGAGACTCAGAACAGGGTACAGGAAACCTACAGCAGCTCTCCAAGTTGCTTTGCTTTGCTTGTGTGTGGCTTTTGTTTTACCTATTGAACTGTCTCTAGCTCCATACATGGTTCTTCTCACTTTTGTCCTTCAGATTCTCTCCCTCATCTCACCAAGGTGAGTGTCTGTGTGGGGCTGAGTTACCAGATGGAATTAATCCACAACAATCAGGCATTCTGATTAGGTCATATCCTTGATGTTGCTCACCTATGAATGTTTTCTTCTGCTTTGGTCCTTTCTCAGTAATGGACAATTTAGGTGAAATTGTTTCCATAATTCAGCTAACACAAGAAAATCACATCATCAGCTGTTTCCTCCTAGAAAAATGATTCCAGATCAGGTCAGACCTACAAACAATTTCATTTATGAAAGTCAGAACAATTATCATTCAGCTAGGGACCTAACAGATCTACCGCTCGCATGGAGAAAAGAATATGTCATTGACAGAAGTTTCCACATCATCATTAAAACACCTTGATTTTCAAAACATTTGTGCTGGTATCAACATTTACTGTAGTGAGTCGACACTACTTAGACATCTTGTGTGACTCTGAAGAAGCTGGGAGCCCTTCAGCTGGAATTCTGAATGCCAAGCTGGACACTTCCAAGCAAAATGTCCAACATTGTCTTTCAAAGGCCTGACCAACTTTCAAATTTGTTCTGCATTATCTCTAGGAGACAGAAGCAGGTTGTCTGAACATTGAAATGAATAAGAACGCATTGGCAAGCAGCTTTCTTTACTTTTCCCATGTATCATTACATATTTTAATATTCACCTTGGGAACTTTTCTTATGCAAGACATAATATCGTAAAACACGGTTCTGCAATATTGAGATCCTGGTATACTGGCAAATCCACAAACTGTTAATAAAATACTCCATGTTAGAGGGTGGGAAAGGAAATCACACTGTGTAAGCAGCAATTTCACTAAATGTAAAAGATCTGGTGATACCCACAGGCTCATCAGGTGGTAGCAGTAGGTACCAGTACCCATTCTCCAGAGTGTGCAGCTACTTTCCTTGATATCCTAGAGATGAAAAAGGCAATTGAAATACTTCATACTCTCTGCCCTCAACTGATGCCTAGAATTGCTCTAGCAGCCCATAGATGAACTCCTGCCATCTCACAGCTCACTGGAGACATTCATACAAACGCCTTTTGAAACCACCACCAATTTCCCAATTGCCCAATGTGACAATCAGAGCTCCTCAAGCCACCGGTTCCACTTTGCAAGATGGAAAAGAAGCGTGATGCACTCTGACAGCAAAGGAACATCTTTTTCTTTCTCTATTAGCCTTTCTTTTGCAGAGGCTAGAAGACACATGATGCTTCCAGGGTCTATTGACAACAAAAGCAGTTTGATACAGAGCTGTGCTCAGTTTTTCTAGAAATATAAGCTCAGACTCAGTATTAATGGTTGTCTCAGTTATGCACTTGGGTGTCCTCTGACAGAAAGTATTCTGAGGACAATAGTTTCTCCGCTTATTTTACAAATATATTTAATTTCATGTGTGTCGTACTGTCAGCAACAACTTTTGTGTCTGCAGATGTTAAACATTAAACAGCATTGCCACCCAAAACTTTTAACTAATAGGTGCAGTTTAGTCTATGTTTCATGACCAGGTAAACATAAATTTTTCATAGATTATTTGTGCAGGAATTTTCCTTTCATTCCTCCCAGGCAGGGCAATAATGAATGGTAAAACCAATTTGCAGTAACAAAATAATTTGGTGAAATTCAGAAATGGATACCTGCTAGAAGTGGTTCTGGGATTTAAATACTAATACCAACTAACTGAAAAGTTCTTGCTTTAATTGAATATTTTTTCTCAAGAAAGGGTTCATTCTGATATTTTTAGCCTTCAAATGCAGATGTAATGGACCTTTTTCTGATAAGCTCAAAATCTAAGTTAAGCTATTCCTCACATAAAACATTTTACTGTTGTTTTTATTTTTTATATATTTTTAATTTGGTTTTGACAAAAGAGGACTTTTTGTTTTGGTTTGGGGTTTTTTTTCCCTGAGAAATTTGCAAGAGAAAGCAAATGTACCATGCATTTTAATTCTTTTTCATGCTAGTAATGTACTACAAAAAATATCATATAAACAAACAAAGACAGAGAGAGATGTATTAAGCTCTTGTGGCCACGTTGGGAGTCATTAGCTGATCTGATAATAAAACTGATAATTCCTTGGCTTCTTCACATGTTTTGAGCAAAAGGCTTCAGTATTTTCTTAGAATCCAGCAGTGAAATGTCTTCTGTTTTAATACAGAAGCTGATCTTAAGTTATCCAAGTGATGTGTATTTTCCCAGGTGAACCTTTGACAGTATTTTAAACAGAACTCATTAATTTCTATGGCTATTTAGCATTCCCAAAGCTTATTTTTTTTCTTTAAAGGCATAAGTGAATTTATGTAAGCCTTCCACTCACAGCAACAGTCACTGGACAGAATCCAGAGTGCTTTAAATACAAAACCAAATGCCTAAATAAGTTTTTAGACAAGTTGAAAATACTACAAATTTACTAGCATCTGCATTTTGACCAGTGGAAATCACAGAAGACTGTTTTATGTAAGACTTTTTCTGCCACTAAAGTTGACACTTAAATGCTGTTAAGACACAGAAGTAATAATTTGGAAATACTTAAGAGTACTCGTGGATAATTTAAAAATCTATATCTGTGACATCAGATAACTCTCTTTGTTTCAGACACAACAATTAAGATAAAAAGTAGTTTTTCTATCAAATAAAGCCCTCTCAGACTGCAGGGAGGTTTGGTATTTGACACAACCTACACGGAAAGAACAATGGAAAATAAATGTTTGATTACTCTTAGTAGAGTTGAAAAACTGTTTTCCATAATTACATTGTATCTGAAATCTCCCTGTGTTTTTAACTGATGAAGCTCTTTGAGAAGCATTCTGGAACTAAAATATTTCTGTTTCTAAAGTGTGTCTTGCTTAGCAAACCAAAGATGGTAACTACATTTTGATACTGTGAGTGAATACTCAAAGCTGGTGAACTGCTGACAGGGTGCAGGAGGATGGGTGAACTCGATTCTGTTTAGTTCAAAGGAATGCACAGGTAAGGATATAACCTATAAGTTGTTGTTCTCTCTTATTTGAAGATTCACATGATAAAAAATAAAAAGGGTGAAACAAGCAGTGATAGAATAATTCTGCCACTCTTAGGTAAAAGATATTTTATATTCAAGTGTTTATACACTCTTACAGCTGAAGACATTGAATAGAATTAGCTGAGGGGTTTTTTTCTCTGCCAGTAGGTCATACTAGCAAATAGCAAATTGCAGGATAATAGCAACCAGTTATTTTCCAGTCCAGTATGCAGAGCACACCAGTTTCATGTGGAAATAGAAATTGTGGCATGTTGCTGTATTTAATGCCCATACTACCAGCTATAAATTGCATCTAGTTTTGACTTTGTTCTTCTTAATTTTTAGCTGTCTATTCTTAATATAAAAGAAAAGGATCTTAAAAAAAAAAAAAAAGGTAATCCATTTTAAGATGCATCTGATAAGCTTTAGGGTTCTTGCATAGTGGTTAGTGATAGTACCCAAGCTCAAGGAATCTTTTTTTTCCCATCAGATGTGCTTAAAAAAAATTTCCCTTACAATGAGAAATAAGATATAGGAAATACAATGTTCAGTTAGTTGTGGATTTCTTTTGTTATTTTTTAGGGTTTGGTTTTTATTCTTTTTTTAATCACTCTTGTTTTCTTACCGCTTTGTCTAGATAAAATTTAATCCATATATCCAGGAAGCCCCTAGATCCTATTGCCAAGCTTCCTGATAACACACTATCACTTTATTCCCTGGTTTAATCCATTTAAATCATCTCACATTAAATGTTGTTCATTTGTTGCTATACTTTTGAAGTCGTGGCTTGAACTGTATTGTTTTCTGAAACAAACTTCTTTTTCTCAACTGAATTCCTGGGGAGTATGATCTACCACTTGGGCTTGTCTCATTGCTAATGCTAAATAACCCCCTAGGTGTTCTTATTCCATTGTATTCCTATTTAACTTGTGCTGGAAAAAAAACCATCTATGTAGAAAATTTTAAAAGGAAGTGCAGAAGAATTTTCTAGTGTGATTAGGTGATTTATTATTGGCCTAAAGTAGATATGTAGGGTCAAAAGAAAGACTTAGACCCTTTGCCTTTGATATATTATTCCTGTAAGCACTAGTGAGGAAACCTAGATGATTGATAAAGGTGTTTAAATCTTAGCTGGTCAAATTTGGATGAGACAAATCCCAGACTTAGTACAGATATTTCAAAGATTTAGGTACTAACGGGCTTTCTGGGTTTTCCCAGGATTGAACTGGATTTGTACAAACCATTTTCTTCAGTGCAAAGTCCATTATGAAAAATCTTTGAATACCGGTACCTGCCAAATACTTATTCTCCTGGACACCTCAGAAAGGAATAAACACCTGGAAACAGCACTATCACAGCTTGTGGAAAAAATGCATCCTGCAGAACCTTTGGCATATAGATCCTTGCCCTGCTATGAGTAAGAGATGTTGCTGCCTAGTCTGTGTGTTAATCTGCACAAAATGTTTTCTCAGCCTGTTTCTTAGCGGATGGAATTGTAAAACTACTGGCGCCTTCGGAACTGAATCCTGAGAGATGCAGAACTCCACCAGTTCCCACTGCTTGCGATGAAAGCTGATGATATTTAGCAACTTGTCAGTCCTTGGTCCCATCTGAGTTGCTGAGAGCTGCACAGGCAAGGGAGCATCGGGGAGCCAGGTGGAATCCATGTGGGCGCATGCAAACACCACATCCCCTCAGCAGTGAGAAACTTGAACGTCGGCCACTGGCTCGTTTCCTGCCACAGACACTTTAGCATATCATGCGTGAAAAAGAGAGCAAACTGCCCTTCGTTTTGGCCCACATTGTTAAAATTCTTGGATGGAGATACACGAATCGGATAACTCACACTGCATTCATGTGATTTTTCTGGCCTCTGCCAAACACTGGTTCAGAAACTTCTAAAGCGCTTGTGGCTTACAAAGCAAGAAGATTGACAGCCATTACGGTGCTATACCTTGCCTTTTGAGGAAGAAAAAATGTGTTACTGATGCGAATTGGAAAAATTAGCTATGAAAATCATGAAACTCACACTTGATTGCTATTGGCTCAAGCAATATTTCTTTTCATCATGTGTAACCATGTGCTAGAATTCCTGACCCATTAAATAAGAGAGACTATATAAAAACATGCATTTATCCAGCATGAAAATTCAACTCTGCTTAGAGCTGTGCTGGTATCTGAGTGAATTTATATTGATGACTCCAATGGCTTATCAGATCAGAATTGGTATTTTATCCTTGTCTTCATGTTTCTGACCATGTTATCTATTTTTCAGAATTTTAAATGATTACTTCACTTCTACATCCAACACAAAGGCTATTTTATTTTTCTGGAGAAAATTTTTTTTTGCTGTCTGTCTCTGGTTTTGGTTTCCATTTTTTTTTAAACTTGATGCATTGTTTTCAAGAGCTCCGGTTAGCACTTCATATAACAAACCCAGCTCATTATTATGCATTATCTACTGCTGCTTGCTGCAATGCAATATTTACACTTTGGCATTAAGGCAGGAGACAGCCCTCGTTATGGAGTACAGCCACTGCTGATAGATCGACACAAAGGCTTTTCAGAAACATGAAGAATTGAAAATGGTTCATCTGGGGATTGCAAGTGCTATGAATTCTTTATATCTAACAGTTGGCCTGCACTGACCCAAAGGATATTAGATTTCTTAGGAGCAAACGTGCTCTGCTGAAATGTACTTAAAAAGCTCGATCTCAGCATCCTGCAGTGGCTACCCCCCCATCATCTCTGGCTTTTGCCAGACAGAGCTTCCTCTCCCTCTGTGCAACCCTTGCTCCCTACCTTATAAGTCCCCGCTGGTTTCCTTACGGCTCCGTGTTGGCATTCTGCAGGCAGCAGGCAGGAGAGTGGAGGAGTAAGCGACTGCACCATTAGGAGCTGGAGGAGGTTGCTCCCAAGCCTGAATTTTATTGCCATGTCACTTGGATTGTTTTTACAGCTGGCAGGCCAGAGTGACCTTTGGCTGCCTCTTCTCATTTCTGTTGGCTCCTTCACCATGAGTCCACGTCAAATCTGCTTCTCTTGTGGTCTTTTAACGGGCTGTTCTGCCATCGCTGCTACCTACAGAGCAGGAGGTTCTGACCTCAGACTGGGAAGTGAAAGGGGAAAGGCGAATGTTGAACGGCCCAGCACTCACCGTGTCTTGCTGCTTCAACAGCATCAGGATTGAGCCAGGTGTAACCTGCTGCTCCTGGCATGGGACACCAGTGATTCACCAAGGGGCAGAAAAACACAGTGGGTACCGAGCAGGGAGATGAGGGAGGACATGAAGTGACACCTGCCTTGCACAAAGCACAAGGCAAAATTACCTTGTCATGCTAATGAGACATTTCTCTAATAACTGCCCTTTGAGGATCCCAAGGCGCTTTTCCTGTGAAAACTGAGCACCGTGGTATCATTTTGCAGGAAGTATCAGTATCATCCCAAATTCTTTTTTCTTTTGAGCAGATCAGTTGACTGATGTCACTGCTGGTCAGTGAGTGCTTGCCACTTATGATCATCTAAGCCCTGGTCAGTGCTGCTACCCCATAAGTTGTTCCCACTTTGTCTATGCACCTTTCTTTATTCTGTGTCCCCAAAACACTCCTACCTCTGTGTTAGCAGAAGACCCTTCACAGAGGCAGAAAGCAGGACAGAATTTCATTTTCTTTTTTCCACCGAGACTCTAGCAAATCTTTTGTTTCTGCCAACTCATGATGAAATTAGAGACCTGCACAAATGGAAAGCGAACTTTGTGTGCATTGCACTGACCTCTGACACCATGACCCAAACTCAGGCCCTGCCTGCCTGGCTGTGCCATCATGGCTCCTGTCCTTCCTCTCATTTCAATGGCATTTCAGAGAGGGAAAAGGAGAGAGCAGGATTTGGCGGGATGAAAACTGTCAGTTAATTGAGATAATTTTTAATCAAACTGTGCATTTCACTAACTGCTCTGCACAAAGAGCTTTGTTGTAGTGTTGCTGTGGCAACCTTAACTTTGAGTGTCCTGACATGTGATTAAAATTTAAGATTTAAATGTTTCATTAACAAAGAGAGATTCTTGGTGGTGGCTTTTTTTTCCCTTTTCATGGGCATCCACCAAAATCACTGATCCTGAAGACTGAGGATCAGATTGCCACCTCAGATTTTAGTCACTGAGGGAAGGGATGGAGAGAAACAGCCATGCAGATGACTGAAAGCCTATGAGGGAGAGATATCCTTTTCCTGACTTACAAGTGCCTGCCCCCTTCTCCCCCCTGCCCCACGTCTTCCCACTCCCTAAGGATGCTGTACCAATCAGACTTAGTAGCTTAAAAGGCCATAAAGGGAAAAATGTCAGGTGTGAGCTGCTCTGCTCAGCACGACAGGAGTTCAGATAAGAACACAAAAAATACCACATGGGGTTAGCCATAAGGTTCATTTAGCCTGCTAACCTTTGCCTGGCAACAGCAAGTAGCAAATGCTTAGGATATGTATAGACTTGACCTTTCTCTCACAGACCCTCCCAGCTCCTGATAACCACTACTTAGATGTTTCCTTGCAAATCTCCCCCAAATGGTGATTTTTCCTAGTAAAGACCTTCTGAGCTAGGAGAGGCATATCCTTTCCTTTTTTTTTCCCCCCCATAAGTGGCCACACTTTGTCCTTTGAAGAAAAAATGATTGCTGCTTGTATTATGATGGAATGGGATCAAGGATTCAGGGCAGCCCTGTAGGCAAACAATGAAATAGAGGCATCCTAGCATTAAGGCAAGATGCTTTCTCCTTTCTTTTGTTCTTTCTGTGCCTTTTAAGAATGAAAAATTGGATACAGCCTCTAATATATGTTCCTGTACAGAGATGGGATCTGTCCTGACATGTCCTTCTCTTTTTTCCCATTAATTGTCATAACAGTTTCACCCTGGAAAGCTGGGGTCACATCATCATCTCTGATTTTACCCACCAAGGGAAATGAATAGAAAAAGAGTCTCTTATATAGGTAAACTTCTGTCAGACAGCAATCCTGAAATAATAGTCCTTGACTCTTCACATCTCTTTTAATTTCTCTCAGACACAGTTCTAATTTAAGCTATTTAGCAATAGGATACAGTGGAAAGGTGTTACGCGTTAAATAACGGACTTATGCAGGAAGAGGAGGTTTACATTAATACAATATTTATCTCATCTCTTATAAAGTTGGATTTCTTCTTTCCTTCATCCTAAAATAGATGTTCATTCAGTTCTTGGTTTTCCCTTTTTTTTTTTCAGGAAAAGAGATGAAAACTCAGAGGATGTCTAAGCATTTGTGCAACATAGGAACAACATGTAATTTCCTGGCCCTCTGGACAATTATTTTATGCCCTGAAGTGTTATATTTGATTACCATTCCTTACAGATTTAGTTTGTGGTGTTAATAGTTGTAAAATTATTGAATTTATTATTAGATGCAGTCACAGAATTTGTCTCAGTGATTTCCAGTTCCAGATATGCTTCTTGGTATGACTCAAACTTGCTCTCTTTTGCCTTCCCAGGACCATTCATTCATCAGGACTGTAACAAGAAGAGAGAAAATTTACTGTAACTTGAATAATATTGAACAGCTCAAACACTGCAAGATTGCTTGTTTATTTATCTTTTCTCTAGTATAATATCTATGTTTATTTTAAAACCCTCTCACATTTAGAGATTGATGAGGACTGTAAGTTAAGATGTATTTTACAGGTCTTCTCAATTCAGAATTGGACAAAATCTTATAAAATATTAATGACTGTACACACATACAGAAGATAAACTTTGGTAAATGTAACTGTTTAATGCAATGTCTCCTGTGAGTCTGGAGGATGCAAAGGTTAAAAAAAGTATTAGGAGAAATAGTCGGATTTTTATTAAAGAAGAGGTATATTAAAAAGGGATGTGACCTTTATTATTTTACCTCTATAGTTAGGAGATAGTCTCTTGACAATCATCTCTTTTCTCATTCTTTTTAACTAACTATGGTCTCAATTTATAGTTTTTAAAAAGTGCTATTTTCCTTATGCTTTGTTTCCAGTAGATCAATCTTGTTTTCAAAATTAGAGTTTAAAATGTCCCAGTAAGTTCTCTTCACTGTTCTGAGTACTTTACCTCAAGATTTTTAACATAACTAAATAACGATGTCAAAGTTCTGTAGACAATGATTCAAGAGGAAAGTAAATAATTATAAGTTAAGGACTAAATGAAGAAAAAAATATAAACCAGAGTTTCAATATGTCCACAATTTTCTTCGGCAGAGTTAATGGAAAATATTCTCCAGGCTGAAAAATGAAAATTGCTCCCAGATTTTAAATCTTTTAGTTCTGGAGCAATGGAAAGTGTCAAAACATCTACTTTGGGTACCCTAATGCTAAGAAGCTCTTGGCCTCGACTTGTTATATTGTTAATTACTGCTTAGAATATAATAATACAAGTCTCCTACAGGATAAATAAACTAGGTTTGCCAAGAAGAAACATCACTGAGTCACAGAATGGTTTGGGTTGGAAGGAACCTTAAAAGTCATGTAGCTTCAACCTCCTTGCCATGGACAGGGACACCTTCCACTTGGCCATGTTGATCCAAACCCCATCCAACCTGGCCTTGAACACTTCCAGGGATGGAGCATCCACAAGTTCTCTAAGCAACCTGTTCCAATGCCTCACCATCCACACATTAAAGAATTTTTCACAATACCTAATCTAAACTTGAGCTCTTCAAGTTTAAAGCCATTCACCCATTTCCTATCTGTCCATGCCCTTGTAAAAAGGCCTTCTCCAGCTTTCCTGTAGGCCCTCTTCAGGCAGTGGTATAAAGATTTCATTCTTTCATTTCGTTTGAGATTAAGTGGTACGTCTCAATCAAAAAAAGGCTTCAGTGCAGCCAAATTCCTTGATCATGGGTAAAAGAAAGAAAAAAAAATCAGAATAAAACTGCTCACACAGTTAAGCAGTTGATGCATGTCTTCATATATTTGAATGTGATGTGCATATAGGCTGTTTTCTGCCATGGGATTCTATCATGGTACTTGTTTAAAAAACAATCTTAAAATAAAATATGAGATTTTTTGCATCATCCTCTAAGCAAGGACTGAAAGAAGAGCACCAAATATTGTAAGTTTGACAAAATTACTCTCCAATATCTGTTTTAAACAGCACATACCTTAAGCTTTGTAGCCATAAAAGAAGAACAAATGGTTCTTGCTCTTTGGAGACCTGAGGGGCGAAAAGAAGACTTATTATTTAGGGAAAAATATATTATTGAAGACAACCAGCATATTTTTTTTTGCATTATACTGCCAAAATATGGGGTTTCACTTTTTTGCTATTTCAAAGATTGTATCCCTCTCTACAAATGTTTTCAATGACTTCATATATTTTCAAACACATGAGATTTTTTCCCCCCTTTTTGTGATGCTGTTAGATTCAATGCAGTTTAACTGCATTTTATCCACCAGAGGTGGGAATTAAATAATTTCTCAGAGATGTAAGGGAAGTTGGAACTTTCCCCAGTTTCCTGCCTTCTTTTCTTTTTTTGCATGTCTCAGAGTTTTGACATTTTCCCTGGTGACGGTTGCTATGCTATTCCTCAGCACATTGGCTGGAGATCCTTGCAATGCCTAAGGTGCTAAGGCATGTTTTGTACAGAAAATCATCTTTTTTATTTCTTTTTTATTTTTTTTAAAGGCCTCTTGAAGCAGGACATCAGTTAGAATTTCTCCCCTAGAGGTGATGTCAAACTTCTCATCAACACGCTGCTGAGTCAAAGGCATAGAAAGTTACTAATGATCAAAGATATTTTGTGCAGAGACACCCTGCCTGTTATCTTCAAGAGGGACATAACATTCACCAGGTTCAATTAAATGCCTGAGTTATTATAGCCAATATCTCCCTTCTGGGCAGGGTTGCAAAAGACAGGAGAAATCTTTGCATTTCCCAAAAAACAGGTGTGCCACTCCCACAGGCACGAGGATATGTGTGAATATTTTTTTTTCTAATAGCTTGCAAACCCAGTTTAACACCTGACATCTGAGATCCCAAAATTGTCTTAGGCAAAGTGTAAATCAGAGAGAATTTATCTTCTCCTTGTCCAGTTCCATTTAACTGTGAATTTCACTTGTATGTGCAAATAGCAAGACAAAAAATCTCTTTTCACAGGTGGCCCCTTATCACTTGTCATTTGTCTTCTCTCCCAGCTCAACCTGTTTTGTGAGGACCTGAATTGCCTTATGAAAAAATAATAATAAAAGAAAAGGAAGCAGCACTGTTTGTCCTGGTTTTTGTGAACTCTGGCAGGCTCAGGCCTCCGGGAGGAGTTGTGGGCAGGTAAAATTGACAGCAGGCTATAGCTGAGTGCGTGGCTGCCGCCAGGATCAGCTCCCCCCAGGCCTGACACTCATTGTCACCCTTGTTGCAGCAGCAATAAAGGATTCACAGGCTGGCGGAGCCGTGGAGGAGAGATCCTTCCAGAGCACGCACCAAGGAGAGCACATTGAGAGCCCCGTGTTTGGTTAAAGCACAGCACCAACTTATATTCCTGAGTCAAGCTGTGTGAGGAATTGATTTATTTTTTTTAAAGTTAAAATTGGGAAAAACAGTGATGGCAGCAACAGAACAACAAAAACAACAATAAATTTGAGCTACGTGTAAAACTCGGAATGGGTGTGTAGGACGTGGAGGAGAGAGGGAAGGGTTTTGTTTTGAAATAAGATATGTCATTTTGCTCAACCCAAAATGAAAAGTTCTCTTACAGGCACTTGTAAAGGGGACAAAAAAGACAAAAAAATCACCAGGGCAACACCATCAGCCATTGTTGCCTCAGTACCTTCAGAATTTAGCACATTTAACCCCGGCTGCCAGACATCCCTGTGTCTGAGCAAGTCTGAACCCATTTGTACCTTTTGTGATGCTGCTGAGCTCATACGGCTCTGTGTGATCCTCACAATATCCTTGAATCACATTGTTCCCCCAAAAGACTACACAACCCAAATTTGCTAAGGTAGCTAAAAAAAAAAAGAAGCAAACAGAAATCAAAAGTAGGAGTTATCATAAACTGTTTATCTAGGGCTAGTTTTCAACTAGAGAGGACAGGGAAGAAAATAAATTAATTTTTCTCTTTAAGCATACAATTTTTCTTTTGTTACCTTTTTTCCCCCTTTATTTTTTGTTTCATCTGTACATGATTTATCCATGTCTGAATAAATCTGGAGTGATGAACTTGATTTAAAGTTAAATTTCCAAACTGCATAGAAGAATATTAATTGTTGTAGCCAGTCTGCTTCCAGACCCCAGGCTCTGATAAGCTTGTCCCCCATATCCCTGACTGATGAATGTCTCTGCCTGGTGTTTAGAGGTTCCTGTTGGGATGTCACACTGTTTAACATAGATATAAAAGCACAGAAATGATCCCAGGGAAAACGCCATCCTGAGAAGAGGGTAGAGCATCAGTGAAGGCATTTTACACGAATTCACATTAAGGGTTTTGTTGCAGTTTACCAGGTGCTGCTTGTACTGGTTTTCCATCATCTGCAATGAATCTGCCTCACTAGGGTGGAACGTTTAAATCTGGGCCAGATCATCCCTTTTGTCATTATAAACTGAGAAAAAAAATTACACTAGTCTGTATTGCATAAAAATATCTTGAAGTAGAAGTGATAAGAAATGCTATTCTGAGCAATAATGGAATATTTCTTTAACTTTTCTACTTGATGGTTGGCTATAGCATTTATCTTTTTTTTTTTTAATAAGGATCACCATATCAGTTTCTATTTATAATTTATATCTATAGTCTGAAAGAAGTTGTTTATATAGAAGTTAATGCAGATAGATTTTTTTTTAGCTATCGTACCATTAAGTTTGTTTTGTATCTATGATAAAAAGATTATAAATTTATCATCCGTTCTACAAATCTGGATTTTTTTATTGACGTCCATTGTTGTTTCAGTAACAAACATTATTCCATTATACTTTGTCAGGAATCCTTGATTATGATCTTAATTTTTTCAGATGCTAAAGATAGAATCAAAATCAACAACCTACCAACTGAAATCTATGAAAAACCTGCAAACCAATACATCTGTTTCCATGAACACATCCAAAACGTATCATGAAAAATTGTGTTATCCAGCAATGTCCTTGGACAGCAATATTTTTACTTTTAGGAGAATATTCATGATACCTACCTAAATAATTAAAAGGGGAGTTTTATCCAACAAGGCACTTTTCCAGGGGAGTAGATTCTTGTGGAAGAAACATTCAAATGCAGCACAAGAATTACTTCCGCACATCACAGGCACAATGTGTTACAGGCCATCCTACCCTGGAAACTGGGGGGGAAGCTGATGAACAATATGATTAAGTGACTTATTTAATTATACATTAAACTTATATGGGTAGATCATATGTGCTCAGAGCTCTTCCAACCATTCAGAGTCTGCAACTCTCTAAACTCATCAGAAAAAAACTCCCTGTAGACCACAAACATGACAAAGGGATTTAGATCATAGCCGAGGAAGAAGTTTAAACTGTACTAAAGCATCTCCACTACAACCACAGTAAATATTTCCACAGCGGTCTCATAAAACCTTTGATCTTTCATTTGTCTTTTTGCAGAACATATTACACTGCATGAATTTTACCAAATGACTTACTTGTGAAATGAAAACACAAGAATGAGCTATGTGGACAATAAATAATGGACAAAACCACCTCTGCTCGGGGAGATTCTCTCTCCTACAAAACAGTTACTCACTACTATTTCAATCATGGGAAGAAAAAATACTTACAAAGCCTTCTTAAGATCAGTCAGAACTAAAACTCATGTCCTGATTGATTATCAAAAACCTGGATTAAATCAGCCATGACTTTGTGATACATTATAATATTTCTTCTATTGGCCATCAGTATCGCGTGTTCCTCAGCAGCATTCCTTCTATTCCTTGGTACCAATCACCTTTGCCAGAGTTATGACCTGATACTTATTTAATTAAGCTAATACTTTGGTTTTAGTTATAATTCAGCTTTAAAACCCGCTTCTTTGTGTTCAAAAACATGCTTATCTTTTTGTTTACATTAGTCTAATTAAATGTACTATCTTTGCTTATAACTGTGATTAAAAATTTTGCATATTTTCTGCTTTTAAAAAATCAATAATTCTGATTCATTATTTTTTCCTTTTGATGCATGAATACTTTTTTCAGTAAAGTAGTTCAATCTAAAAAAGTTAAAAAAAAAACACTTGCTGAAACACCTAATTCTGTCTATAATTCTCTTTCAGATTCACCTGAAAGTCCACATCTTTCTGTATTTTTTCATTCAGAAAGAAAATTTGAGAAAGAAACTTTAACCAAAATCCATTTTTTGGAGCAGGAATGTATACTTTTTTCTAAAGCACTAAGGGAAAATTTCAGGATCTACAGGATGTCTTAAAGTAATTATCAAATGATGTCCAGAAAGGTCAGTGGCTGATATGTGATTAAAGGTGATGATTAAGACTAAGGATGTTTCACATCTCCATGATTCCTATCACCTTCTTTACTCAACAGCATTGCAGTGCAGACATTTCAATATTTGTCAAGATGGCTCCCACTTTGACCTTGAACATTTTTAGATGTGTTAGACTCTTAACTGAGATCAATCCAGCTGTCAATATATCATTATTGGAGTAAGGAAGCTGGGAAGAAAATGAACTATAGACACCATAGGAAGACCCAGCAATGCTTAGATTAGGTATCTCCTTGTTGATAAGCTTTCAATTTCTAAATCTAAATTACCTAACGGAGACTGATTGCATGAGATTCCATCCCTGGGATTTCCACATACGGTGCAGAGACTAAATATCAAAGGTATCTGAACTGTGAGTGATATTTACCCACAGTGTACGTGTCATTAACAAGTAGATACGAAAATATTGATCTTGGCTCTGACTTTAAGAAAAGATCTGGCAGTTTGTGTGTGTACAAATTTTGTTACCAGCAGAAGTATTATCTTTGTAAAATGCTGGAGCTTCAAATTTAGAGCCACGTGCGTCATATTAATTCTGATCATAGCAAATTTTTTCAGGTTGACCAAATTGTTGCTGTTGCTCTTTTGCTTATGATCATACTTTGTTTTGGATCATATGAAATGTTTTTGCAAGAAATAGTTTTTCTAAGCTATTTTTCAATAGCAAATGTGCCAATCAAGACTAAAGCCTTAAAAGATATCTCTAAGCAAGTGGATGCATTGTTGAACAGTCTAATCACTCACGTACCATCTGCAGTTACTTGTAACTCCAATTCTTGCCCATTTCTGTCTGATTCAGAGCACCAATATGAAATTGAGCTGCTTGATGAAAAACATGGGTGTTGCTGCATTTGGGTCAAATGATAGCATAGCTAATGTTAAAATCCCAGTCCTTTCTGGAAACTGCATGTTACTTATGAGTAATAGTAAGTCCTCAGTCCTCCTAGAGAGCTCATCCACCTACAGTTTGATGGCACGTCTTGGTTTCACTCTCTGATTCGTGTCCACTAAATTATTTTCACAAGAGGATCATTTCATCACTGAAAAGGCATCCAAGCATTGGAATAGGGATTCCAATGCTTGGACGCTGCCCAGGGAAGGGGTGCAATCACCATCCCTGGAAACGTTAAAAAAATGTATCAATGTGGCACTTGGAGACACAGTTTAACAATGGACTATGTAGTGTGGATTAATGAAGGGACTCGATGATCTTACAGGCTTTTTAGTCCTTAATGATTCCATTATTATATGATTTCCACTTCATCAATGGAGAGAAAATAATCTCACAAACTCTGTAAAAATACTGCTGAGAAACCCTTGTTGACATGGTCTCTATTCCAGTTTATCACACAGTGCCAAAGGCTTGTGCCTTTTCACAAGCACCTTCTCCTTCACAAAGATGACAGAACCTCCCACTTTAATAAGTTCCAGAAATTCTGGAGAAAACCATCTGAATGCTTATAAAAAAAATTCCCCCAAGAAAAACCTCTTCACTCCATTTGATGTAAATCTGCGTATTTGCAAAGTTTTCAATAAATGCAAGAGTCACCGATATTACTTTGCTAAATTTTACTAGGAGTACTAGCAAAAGTCAGCCATTCCATCTGCTGCCTCCTCGCTCCCCAAACACCTGCACTCAACCTGTTCATCTTTGGCTCAAAATCTGCATGACCCACGCTGGACCTGGGAGGGCAGGGCTGTGCCCTTAATCACAACATCATCCACTCCACAGTTAACGCTTACCTGTTGTGTTGAAAGATTATTTTGTCTTGCTGGAAATCAGAGCTCTTGTACATAGTGCCGTTACTGAAGGCAGGTGTAAAGTTTCAGGTTCTTTAATTCTTGGTAAAGTTGCATTTCCTAGTTCTTTGCTCTCCCCAAATTCCCTGTGCATTCAGTCAGACATTTATAGAGGCAAGAGGAGGGTAGTCAAGCTTCTCAAATGATGTACTTTTGCAGGTGTGCATATGAGAGTAGAAATAATTATAAAAATATAGAAAGAGAGAATAAAGGATTGCAGATGCCATTTAGAATACCTTAGAAGAAACACTGGTGAGCAAGAAACACACCACAATTATTGATTTTATTTTATTGGGTAAGGAAAAATGATGAATTTTCCTCTTCTAGCAGGTGGCAATAGCTTGTTGAATACTGAAATGGATTGAATTTCAAGATATGGCTGCACATTATTATCCTTTATCACTGTCATATTCAAGCCTGGAAGATTTCATTCACTAAATGAAAACCACATTGGAAGATGCCATTTTATTTGGGAATAGGTTTATATATTCAAAATTATCCTTGGCACTCCAGTGTTAATACCCCTCCAATGATAATTTTAAACATTATTGGTGGAAGATGGAGGGATTAAAACTTCCAAGGATGTCAATCACTGCAGCAACCCTCTCCCCTGCTTGTGTCATCCACTGTAGGAGCAGAGGCTGCAGATTTTGTGGTTTATGACATACAACTGGAATGGTACACTCCTTAGTATATTAATTATGCATCCCGATATTTGTCTTGTACGATTATTTTTTCCTTCAGCTAAAAATAATTTAATCACACCTTAAAGTCATGAAAATTCCATCGCTTTTGCAGACGAGATTCTCCAGATTTATAACCTACTTACCTCACTTCAGTTTGTTTTGAGATTTTGAGATTAGCCTTATTTATTATACAGTCTATAAAGTAGAATTACTCTAAATCACTCCTGTGGAACCATGAAAATGGAACTTTGGATAGGCAAGAGGATTTTTATGTCTTTTAATTAGAGCTTATGTTGAAACTTCAAATGCTACGGCAAAATGTTCATTGAACAGTCTTTACTCAAGCTGCCTACAAAGGACAGAACCTCAGCTGTGTAGAGATGAGATGTCAGAGCTTTTGAGCAGTTTTCAATGACAATATCAATATTCAAAATCTTTAGCTCTTGCTTAGTCAGGAGCTTTGTACAGGAATCCTGTTGCTTTATCCCCGCTTTCCAGCCTGGCAAGTTGAGGGGAGCTGTGTTGGGGTTGCTGTACTTGCTCCCTTTCTACAGCTGCTTGGTGGCAACACAGCCATGAATTTGTCCAGGATTTATTTACAGGCTGTTAATGTAAAGTCAGGTAATGATTACAAATGGGCAAAATTAATCCTCATGCATCCAGCTAGTTCATCACAACTCAGACCATTTGGTCCTCATGCGCAATCCGCTCACAGTGTTTATAGTTCTTTTTCTTCTTTCCTGAAGTATCAAATAATCCATTCTCTATATTTGCAGCCACTTGGACATAGCTGTTACCTGTCTTCCCTCCTGTTCTCCCTCTGCAGCACAGGATTCAGTCTTCCAAAAACCGGAAAGCTTCCATTTAAATGTAGTCTTTGAGCTTTAAATGTTTCATGCATGTGAAATATAATGGGTTATGATATGCAAGCGGCCAGGCTAGATGATCTAAAAGTACCTTCTGGCCATAAGCTCCATCAATTTATTAAACCTATGAAATTGCAGAACATAAAACACAGGATAATGTTAAGTCAACGGGAGTGGTGGAAATTAAGCATCACGTGTATTAAACCTCACATACTTGGTTTCGTTAAAGTCCAAGCACCAGAATTTCTCCCAGGCAGTCCCTTCTCATAGGATAATAAAGGAAAAAAGAAGAAGCTTTAGGGCCACTTGACCAGTGTCTCCCCATATTTGTTAAGTGCACACACTAAAACTAATTTTAAAGGAATTTAATGCCTGAAAGTCAATCCAGCAAACGAAGTAAATCCTGTCTGACAGAACACCTGCGCGTCACTGGGTAAGAAATATTCTCAACACTGCTTCAATAGGCTTATGTATGCAAAATTAACTCCAAGTACAGACAGATACTGTGACTCTGTCTCAGCTGCTGGTGACTACAGATTTTTTGGCAGAATGGGGAAAGAAATTGTTTTTTAAATTTGGAAAGTTTCAATATTTAGAGCAAGAATTTAATACAGTTTGAACAAAATCTTGTTAAATATATTTCTCAGTTACTTCATCCAACAGTTATCTTAGTTACATATACACACACATAGCATTTATTTCTATATTTATAGATTTATTATTAATTTAAGATAGCTTTTTATATTTTCTCACATCTCCCAGGGAAGTGTGGTATTGTGCAGTGGAAAACCAAAGTTAAACAAATCATCAATATCATCAATTTTTTGCCCTGATCAGACTTGTTTTAAACTATTCTCAGTCTTTATTCTTTTTGTTGTCTGATAAATTTTCATGTGTTGGTCCTGATGCAGAGAACACGTTGAAGCTCTTCAATACACAAGGTAACTTGACACTTATGTTTTTATATCTATATATTTATAAAATCCAGAACACAATATGTAGAGATATTGTTTTGTTAATCCTTGACTTTCAGCAACCAAATATCTCCTGGAGAAGATGTAGTTTATGATAGATGCCACACTTGTGGTCTTTGATCTAAACGATCTGTAGAATATCACAGCTCTTTTCTAGGTTGGCTGTACGAGATGTTTTTTTCCCACACAAGCAGGTGATGAGATGTTCTGTACAGGGTTTCCATCCCTGCATGCAAAATAAATGCACAACTGGACCTCAGGATTGACAGAAGTGGAAAAAACAGTCCGAAGGCCTGCACTGAGACTGAGGTCACATGTAAAAAGACAGGGAAAGTCCTTCCTCCAAAAAAGCCCTTGCAAGAAGAAACTGTTGGGACTTGGAAAGCTCTTCCCAGGGCCACACAGATACATGGCAAAACAAAATCTGATCTCTGGATTTCTATGTCATTACTCTCCTGCGTATGTTTATTTTCATGAAAGTTTTCTTCTACTGCAGCATCTGGCTTGGTCATAATAAATAGGAACTCAGGTGATGATGTTATCTTTGCATGGGTCTGCATGCCTGAAAATTTGCACGTTCAGTGTTTTGGTGTTGATAAGATCAAAGGTAGTTTTTTTCTGCAAAACCATATCTAGTGAAAGCAAATACACACCTGAAATCTAAAACTCTTACAGGTGAAGTCTCTGGGACTGTAGTTCAAAGGGGTTTTAACTAAAAGGCTATTAGAAATCTGCTGAAAATAATTTTTAAATATTAGCTCCATGTGATGCTTCAAAAAGAGTTGTCTCTCTTCCCTGACTGAACATATAAGCATAATTAAAGATGATTTACATTTAGTAAGTGTTGTGGTTCAAGCTGGCAGGCAGCTAAACACCACACAGCCTCTTGCTCACGTCCCACACTGCAGTGGGATGGGGGCGAGAATGGGGTAAAATAAAGTAAAATTTGTGGGTTGACATGAAGACAGTTTAACAAAACACATAAGGAAGTGAATAATTATTATTAATAATAATAATAATAGAACTAGAATATACAAAATGAGTGATGCACAATGTAATTGCTCACCACTTAGATTTCCCCCTAGTTTATATATGTGTATATATATATATAAGCATGACCTCATAGGGTGTGGTGTATCCCTTTGGTCTGTTTGGGTCATTAGCCGTGAGCGTGTCCTCAGCTCCTTGTGCATCCCCAGGTCAGGACTGTAAGGCGTCTGCCTACTGAAAATTTGTTATATGATTGCCTTTCATGTGGACAAAACTCCAAACTTCCCAACTTCTTCATCATTTTTTTTTTTTTCCCACGGTATCTTTTCTGCCTTCTCCATGTAACAGTTATACAACTTAGGGAAAATAATCTTACTGCATTACTTCAGAAATGCTTTTTGATTTTTTGCTGACTCCTTTTTCTGACTGTCCATTTGAAAAGCTGAGGAAGGAAGAGCCTGGAGAGGGAAGAAGGGCTGAATTCTGGAACAGCTTGAAGTCAGACCATAAGGGCAATTCAGAATAAAAGAATGTGCCTTGTTCAATCTTTAAGTCACAAAATCAGACTTAATATTCTATTTTAATTTTGTCTTTTGTTACATAACCTTGAGAAAAGTAGCTAAGACTCGATCCCAGATTCCCTGTCTCTAAAGAGAATAAAAATAGTTATAATAGTAGTACAATCTTTGCTTTGGAGGTAGCTGCAGGACAAGATGGAGGTATCTGGGTAGTATGGTAATGCAGGTTACAAAAATAACTTGGCCCAATAATGTACTCAAATGCCGTTTACTGGAAATTTTAGCCCCTGGGTTTGCCTTTTAAGATCAGAAATTGTTAGTCTTTCCACTACTGTTATTATTATGGTCTTTAATAACTTTAGATCCCTCTTTTTGTTCCAGCAACTTGCATGTATGCGAACCTTTTAACTATAGGCGTGACATTTTAGTTTGAAGTTATGTGTGTGACAGTGGCTCTTTAAACCAACAGATCTGAACTATTTCTATCAGAGCTTTATTTAAGTTTATTTGTTTTGCTGATAAGAACTCTGGAATTATATTTGCAAAGACTGGCCTGTGGGTATCAAGGATATCATTAATAAAACACCACCTTGAAATAGGTGCCCCTTTCCATGGCGAGCTTTATTTCCACCTAATGCTTATTCTATAGACAGATGCTAATAAAGGACTTATCCTGGTAGGTGCTCTGTATCAAATTGTCTTTAAGGGGGTTAACGGGACTTCTGGTGAAGTTTGACGACTTCTTACATCCACAACATTTTTCTTCCTCTTTGTGTAATGTAGTCATTCTCCTCCAATGAGAGTTTGTACCTTCCCATTAACTCATTAACTACACTTGTAAACTGTCACAGAAGCAAGCAGATCTTACAGGAATCTGGACACAATGTTGGCTTTTATTGGTAAAACACAATTACAAAGGTAATTGGCTTCTATATATCTGTGTGACACTTACTTGGCACAGGCTTCTCATGTTCCTGGATTGCCTTCCCCTCTTCCACTCCTCCTCAATATGTTTTAGTATTAGAGCCAATAGCCTGGTGACCATTCAGAGGTTATACTTGGCAGGTTTAGAACACAGATGCTGGATTGCAATGTTCAAGGGCTCGCAAGAGTTTTTATACCAAGTTCTCTGAGTGGCTCAGTTTCTTGGACCACGCAGCAATTACAAAATTGCCTTTGAAAACATGGAGTTAACCTGTTGATAAGTTAAGTCCATTTTGCCCACCTCCAGCTTCTCCTGCTTCATTTTTATCTGGAGAGAATTAGGTTCTCTCACCTTCAGAATCATGTTTTCCAAGCATTCTTTCCAAGATGAGTTGATGATGGACTATTTTATGTAACTTTTTTAAGATGATAGAGTGCCTTGAAGACCACCCACCTAAGCCCCTATGCAGTCATTGAAATAGATTACAATTTCTGCATCCTACTACAAATAATCCAAAGTGTAAAAGAAAAAAAAAACATGCCAGGTGGCTGAAGTGGGAAGTGGGGCTAACAGAATGATGTAAAGCTGTCAATTTTTCCACCAGTCAAAGGCAGTAATCACAGCCCACAAAACACAAAAAAATTTAGTCATAGTCTCCTCTATGATACTTTCTGAGAGCTCCCTTGAACAAGATTCACTATAAATGAGTCGTTTCAGGGTGAGAACAAACTAGGTACTGCTTCATGTCCTTTGGGAAAAAACCCCAAAAGAACAACAAGAACAACAACAACAACGACGACGACGACAACAAAACCAAAAAAACCTCCAAAAAACAAACAAAAAACCCAACAACAACAACAAAAACAGCTGTCCCTTGAAACAGTGTCAGAGTCCCTGGTGAGCATTCTCCTTCAGGTCATGGGCTGGGGAGTAAACGGGTTTTACCATGAAAGGTGTGACATACCTGTGTTGAGATCAAATTCAGTGAGATGAGGTTTTAAAAAGACTATTTCAAAGAAAAAAAAAAAAGTGAATTCATCAGCCTCTAAAAGAGCTGAGGCCCTGAAAGATGAGATCTGGTTTAGATGTTGTGCCTTGTTCGAGCTCGTCCAAAAGAACAAAATGAGAAAACACACAGTTGGAGAATGTAGGAACTTCTTCACCACTCATTTTAATTTCTTCTTTGCTATTCATTCTTCTTTCCCTCTTTTTGACAGATGAATGTCTATAAGGTTTTTCAATAGGAAAAAAACTATAAAAAACACAGATTTTTTGGGGACAGGTTTTCTTTATTACTGGCAGAACCAATTGTCATTTCCATTTGGACTCTGCAAAGCCACAGAGATGAAATTTTCAGCTCTGAATCCAGTGAAGTCAGAGGGATTTAGGGATGTCCACTAGTTCTGAAACATTTGCCTTCAGCTTTAAATGAATTTATGCAGGAGGTGGAATAGTGTTTCATGTTTTGCCAGAATACAAAACAAACCAATCTCCAATTTTTT
>VZTE01005687.1:1441847-1499258 GCA_013397775.1 Eulacestoma nigropectus | reverse complement strand
TTTTTTTTTTTTTGGTTCTTTGAATCATGGTGATGTTAAGGGAGAGCCAGTATTGGTAGAAAGGACTCCAAATAGTAGAATCAGTTCAAAGAGAAAGGCCCGAGACAGCCAGCTTTCAGGTGTTGGGCACCATCACTCAGCAAGCCACATCATCTCGTGGCTTTCCGAAATGATGACAAAGAGCTTGTGCTCAAAAACCTCATCAGATCAGGGGCACAGACCTCAGCCCTCAGCCTTTCATGCTTAAAGAGGACTGTTATTGTAAAGAAACTTTTATGATGATGGTGATGATGATGATTATTATTACTAATAAATTATTATTTCAGTTTGGTTTTCCTATTTTGCAATTACATAGAGAAAGTTTAACTCTGAATGCCTTGGCACAAGGTAAGCATCCCACTGTTTCCCTCGTGGCCAGTCATTCCCCAGGGCTTGACTGAACGTTTCAGGTACCTCTCACCTCACAGATTGGGAGAAAGTGAGGTCATGAGCATCTCAAGCTGCAAGATCCTGGCTGTAAGGAAAGAATATTAATCGCCCAACTGCTGAGAGGTGTTTGCTTGACAAGTGTTATCCTGAGTTTCTTTGACAAATGATGGTGGATAAAGAGTCAGAAATACAGGGATCTCCACAAACCCACCTACCACCTGCAGCCCATCTGCTTCGAAACAGTGAGCATAGGGAACTAAATATTTAAAGTTGTTTTTAACATATAGCCGAGCAAAGGCAAACTCCTAGTCCCAACATACTAGTTCCAAAACCTTCACATTTTTTAGGGTTGACCTCAAAGCCTTGAAGGATGGAGGTCTCTATGTGCCCCTGCCCATGGCAATGCAGCATGATACTGATGAGCAGCACAGCAGTAGAACACTTTGCTAAATAAATAGAAGTTTAGGATTTTATATTTTTCAAGAGATGGATTGTTTCTTTCCTGTAAAATAATAAGACAACAGTGTACTAATTTGGGCTGGACATTGCCATAGTTTAATACTTCCTTGATTTTGATTTTCTTCCATAGTTCTTTCCATCCCTTTCAGGTCACAGTTCCATAAGGTGTCACCTGACCATTAGAAGCCATTTGGAAGAATGTGACCTGAGAGTGCAAACACTCTGAAATAGATGGAGATTAATTATATGGGATTATGAATAGGCAGATGAGAAGCTAAAGGAAAGTCAACAGACCTGGGTTTGACCTCTCTTGTGAAAAGAAAAACTAAAAAAAAAAAAACCCAAAACTCCCACCCCCCAAAAAACCCCAAACAAAAAAAACAATCCTGTTGTATGATCTTGGACAAATCTAAGTCTTTTTTTTTCTTTCTTTGTTGGCTTTGTTGGCTTTGTTGGCTTTGTCAGCTTTGTCCTTTCAAATACAATGCTCTCTGGGACGAGGACTGTTTTTTCCTTTGTCTGTACAGCGTCTAAAACAAGACACTTCAGCCTTGGTGGAAATCTTCAAGTGGAATTGCAAGGATAGTAATTATGGAGTCTTTGTATCCAGTGTCACAAGTGCTTAATGAGTTAATAGAGAAGTGTCAGTATTAATACTGAAGGAAGGACAACAGATACAGCCAAGAGGGGGAAAAAAATCACCTTCAGTATTCGAAAAATCCATAATAGAGGAAGTGTTTCTTGTGGAGTCTGTTTTATTTAGACAATAAGACATCTGTTCAAATTACAATAGACATTCAAACACTTCTTATTAGGAGCTTTAAAAACCTGAAGGAAGCTTTCTTTCCTTTGTTTCCATTGAAGTCTACAAGAAAGAGAGAAAGGCTCTTGCTTTCTTTTTGCCCTGAGAAAGACTTTTCTACCAGCAAGTGAAACATTTGCTAAATATAATGGTTTATTTTTTATATCAAAGGGTTTTGACCATACCCATTCTTTATAAACATTTTCCAGCTTCTTCTGTGTCCTTTCCCTTTTCTAAAGAGCCTCAGCTGCTCAATGTGGAAGGTGACAATGAGGCTCAGAGCAGTACAGTGTACCAAAGGCATTGTACTGAATATCTGTGTGTATTTGAGAATGATGAAAATGAGAGAACCTACATTTGCACTGCTGGAAAGGAAAGCATACAATTGTGCAATTCTATTGATATAGAAATGTTCTCTGGGTTCATAGGCTAAGCCTGTTGATAGGAAATGAATGTGTTTACATATCTTAATTTCTTTGAGGCAGAATGTTTACCATTTTAGCTCCTCACTGTGAATAGAGAACAGGGTTTACATGGTCACTGAAAGCAACAAAGGATTTCAATGGGTTTGTAGCATAATTTCCTCAAGCTTTCAGGATAGTGCAGCAGTTGGAAAATAGCACATCTAATAAGCTGCTTTTTGTGAGAAAGCTGGAGTTAAGAAGATGTGGACTAAGAGAAGGATCCTGCAAATTCTTGTACTTCTAAGTAGTTCTTATGCTCCTGACGTGTAAGCAGGAGGTGTTTGGAAAGTCCAACTCACTTCAGTTGGACCACTTATGTGTTTAAATTGGACACATGCTTGGTGTTCTGCTGGGCTGGCATGCCCAACGTGGTTCTTACAGTGGAAATGAGGAATGCATTTGATTATCATGAAGAGAAGCAATTCCCAGGACAAAGGGATTAGACTGCAAGGAATTCCTACTCTTACGGGGAAAAACTAAATTGCAACATTTATTCTTAGAAATGTCTTTTCAAAACGTACAGTATTTTCAGCAGCAAATTATGTGAGCATCAGTTTATTATCATTTAAAAACACTGAAAAAGATTTGGGCAGTTTCCTCTTCCCTGAGTGATCCCATTGATGGGGAGAAAATCCCATGAGGTCAGTGGTAACAGGACAGGCCTGAAGTTGCAGATTTGAGCCTTCTCCAGTAGCATATGGAAAGACAAAAGTTATTTGCCTTCTCTCACTGCCCCATATCTACATGGTTTTGGTTTCAAAGCGTCCCTGTCACCTCTGTGCAAGAAGAAAGATTCACTCGGCTCTTAAGATTCATGGTTTCAGGATAGTCTTTTAGTGATATTTTCCAGAGAAAAAGAGCACACATTCCTGGAATGTCAATCCTGCTTGATATGGTTAAGGATCCTATGTGAGTGCAAGTTGCTAGAGCCACTATAATATAACACAATGTTAGATTATACATGTTTGGTCCTGTTTCCTTATTCTGCTTCTCAAAACTGGAGGAGGACAAGGTCTGGTGGTGGTTTGCTTTGTTTTTTAGGAAGTTATTTTAATAATCTGTCTTCACTGCATTTGGAAATGCAATTAACTTCATATATTTGGACTGTTCTGTTCAGGCATCAGGTGCTAAGGAAAAAGTGCTAAGAAAATTCACAAAAGCCTTTGGCTCTCTTGCATAGCAGCTGGCTGAACAGATAGAGGGTTGGGGTTTCTTTTTGGAAGTGGACAGGCCTTTGAAGTCAGCAAAATAACTCTCCTCGTTTAGATTCAATTTTCAGTCAATTGCTGGTCAGATTAGCTGTAGGACTGCAAGTGTCTTACTGGTGATGAGCTAAAGCAATTAGATGCCTGGAGCTTGTCATCTCCTTGTTAACAGGCGCCTGGGTATGCCTGCAGCCCCCTTATTTGCAGAAGACTGTAATTCAAATGACATCTGTGAGTTATTTATAGGAAACCAGTGCTGGAGCTGAAACCCATATAAAATCAGCCACTATTTTAGTTCCCTGGCTGAGACACAGTCTCAAAGTCTCCCATGCTTCAGGATGCTCTTGACATCAAATGTAGGGTCAAGGCTAACCTGTGTTTTTTGATTTTGTCTTTTGTGCAGCTGTATTCAGAAATCTTTCTACTACTCTGAGTTTAAAATTCTGTTAGAGGCTCAGTCCTGGGAATGCTGGGTATGATAAATTGAAAAGGGTGCAGAAATAAGAGGGGTCAGGGGTAGCCTCAGGACCCTCTGTCAGCAGAGAGCCACCAGCCAGCCTTGCAGAGCCAGTGTTTGTCAGAGGATATTCACACACACAGCTCGTAAGGAAAGCACTCAGGCACCGGGCAGGAAACTCAGTCACATCTCTGCTCAGTCAGCTGCAGAGATGGAAATGCTGGGTAACAGCAACATTAACTGTGAGAAAGGTGCTGCGTCTGCCCTGTCACTCATAAGCAGACACATTTTCTCTGCTTGTTGAATTCATCCGCTGGTGTCGTTGCTGTGTGGCTGGTGCTGCTCCTTCTATCTCCACAGCGGCACCAGATCAAACCTTCTTCTTTTCCTCCTGCAACATACAGGAGTAAATCACACCAGTTCAGCTTGTCTAGTCCAACATGACACCTCCTGGGTTAAGCCTACAGAAAAAAACATGGCAAACTTTGTTACTTTTAATCATCAAACTTCCTTTTCATAACTTCCCCTTCATTCCCATTCCAACTCCTTCCCCCTTAAAAATTACCTGGAAAGAAATAATCTTCTAGTCAGACACAGATGTTTAAGTTTGAGCTGAACAAATTTAATTAGTGCATAGAACTAAAAACTAGAATTGTGTCAGCCTCTTGGTCTTAATATGTATTAAAAGTGTTATTTAGGAACAGGTGTAATTTACTTCATGGCATAAAATTGATCAGATCAGTGCATATCAAAATGATGCATGAATGATGAGATTATGGTAGTTAATTAATCACCTAAATGTATGTTTAAAGTGATGCTTGACAGAGAAGAGCCAAGAAGTTCAAAATTAATCATTAATCCGCAAAAAATTACATACACCTGAGCACCATTTCTGAGGATCTTTCATAATTCTTTACAAATACTAATAAAGCAAATATGTTTTGACTCTGGAAAATAACCTTAAAAGCATATTGGGATCCATTTTTATTACCACAGAGTTATCTCTAGGATAAATGTGTTTGTGTTATGCGTAGGGAGATGCCAGATTGACACATCCATTCAGGAGTGCCAAACTGTGTTCACCCTGACTGCTGAATTGCTTCCAGTGAGAGGTTCTGTCACTGGATCTTAATTAAGCCTACTGTTGATAAAGCTCAAACCAGATTGAACACAACACATTCTTCATTGCTACAGTCATTCCTCAGTCACATCAGGAACCAGAAGAGGAACCAGTTGTTATTTGTAGGTACAAACTACTTGTGCTATGATATTGTGAAGGATTTAGGAAGTTGTGATTACCTCTGCAAACCTTAATTAACCATTGTTATCAGTTCATCATTTCTCATTCTCGTGCAAGTGAGAATGTATATATTTATTTTATGTGTTCATATATTGATATGTCTATGCGTTTGCTGGGAGTCCCACCTCCTACTCCAGCAGAGGTCTACCCAATACATAGGACGAAGTCTAGAAATTAACTTAAGGCCTAAAACTCAGCTTCACCCCTGATCATCTGCTTCCAACCCCTTGCCATGGACAGAGACACCTTCCACTAGACGAGGTTGCTCAGAGCCCCATCCAGCCTGGCCTTGAACACTTCCAGGGATGGAACATCCACAATGTCTCTGGGCAACCTGTGCCAGTGCTTTATCGTCCTCACAATTTTTTTTCCCCCAATTACATGGTAATATCAGGAATAATTTCTTGTCTTTCATAAATTCTTAGTTTCTTGAATCTGAATTTAGCTTCTGTTCCTATAATTCTTTTCTATGCTTGAAGGATGAAAAGGAGCAAGCACATCAGAATAAATTAAAGAATTTAGATATTTTCAGGAAAAAGGAAAGAAAAACCCCAAACAAACAAACAAAAAAGAAACAAACAAGCAAACAACAACAAAAAACCCCACCACAACAACAAAAACCCAAAACAAACAGACAAACAAACCTCAAAGCCAACCAACCAACTAAACAAAAAACCCAAACAATGCAAAACCCCAGACTCAGAAATTTTAAAAGCAAAATATCTAATTAGAAACTTCTTAACATTTGGACTGGCAGACTAGATAATTATTTGAGTTTTTTGATAAACAACTTTATTCTCTTTCCATCTACTCACGTAACATCTATGGAGAAAAACTGGTGAGGGAGCTATATCAGGCAGACACAGATTTTTACCTCTAGCACAAAAATTCCACTCCATTAATTTCTCTGAAAAGTCATATGTCACTACGTGTGCTCTGCAGCCAGCAAATGGCAGTGGTACACGACTGGTATGGTAATAATATTAATATTTATATTCTGGATGACAGGACAGTGGTTTGGAAATTTAGGAGCATTAGAATTGACTTCCAAGGTCTCCTGCCAGATAACTGTGAACCCTTCAAAAGTTGTTCCAGCTGTTTTCCCAGGTCCAAAAAAATTTCTCCTTTTTTTTTTTTTTTTGGTAATCTTGTTTACTTAATTTGTAAATTCTCCAGAGCGGAGAATGTCTTGTTATGCACAGAAAAGGGTCTTGATCTCAAGGGAACTCCATGATTTGCCTTAATTCAAAAATTCAAACAACACTAATCTCATACATCTTTGTCCGTTTAACCTGGTTTTGAGTATGGGCAAAGCATCTAATTTGGTGAGCACATTTTGAAAATGAGAGCTGTATTCTGAATTGCTTTCAGCTGCTGATTTCAATCCATTTTATGGCCACCTAATGATAAAAAGTGAGCTTCATTTACAGAACAGAATTGTTTTGAAGTTGGACTAATGCATCTGGTGTTCATTTCCAAAATATTTTTAATGTGCTTCAGTGGAACAGCCTGGTGCAGTCAATGTAATGTGGATCAATATTTTGTCCATAGGACTGTAAAAATTTAAGAGATCCATAAAAAGATTTGACATAGTAATACTGGCAACACACCAAACGATACCTTTTCAAAAGGCATTTTTAGAGTTTAATGTATACAATCTTGGTAAACTGATGAAAAATTAAATGTTTGGTTTTACTGTAATGGTTTTGTTTGAGCTATTTGGCTCTGCATGTTAGTAAGATCTCATAAATCACTTGGATAGAACTCAAAAATTTCCAAGCAAAGACAAATGGTGTATAAAACACTTCAAAGTGTCATGCAGAAAATAACTCCAGGCTTTCTCTGTCAACTTCCTTCCCTCATCTCATGTTAAGCCTTTGTGCAGTGAGCACCAAAACACCAGCTCTCATTGACTTGCCTCTGCTTTTAGCATCAGATCTCACTTCTGCAGCCAGGACTGCTCACAACAGCCCAGATAGAGTCAAAATTTAGGCTTCCTGTTCCAGATGAAGAAACACATCCAAGATGTGATGAGCTTGGCACTGGTGATGGAGAAAAGCAGCAGTTACTGCACAGAGTGTGAACAGACATGTGAGTGGAAGGTGCATTTGGAGTCCAAATGCTGGAGCCTATGATCAGACGACAAGGATCCAAGGATGAGATCTCCATAATAGAGGGACTAAAGCTGGCCAGAGGTGAGAAAAGAAGCTTTAAAATCTCACACTTATGCTTTTCATGTGGGTCCATATACTTGCACGGTGCAGGAGAGCATAAAATCTCCTCTGGAGTAATCTTTGTCATTTGAGTTAAGTTGTTTAGTAAAACCAATGAAAAAACATCATGTAAAAGCAAGGAGCTTAAAAGCCTCATTCAGGCACTGTAGGGCCTAGATAATGCGTAGATTCTCTACTCATTATTTCTGAAAAATTTGAAGCTGTCCTCTTATCAGATTTTGCTGATTTTCTTCCAAAATGAGAAATATCCCTGATTGTTTAGCATAGAAAGGAAAAGAGAGCGTTAAAGCCTAAGTGATGAAATAGCAGACAAAGTTGATGCCAGGGGCAGGCTGGTGTAAGTCTCCCCTATAATTATGAAATTATACAAAAGATAACTTCTTAATTTGGCACTGATTATTTTTTGACTTCATAAAACTACAGGGATAATTCATTCATTGCCCTTTTCTGCTTTTTTTAATTAGGTATTCTCAAGAAATCCCTTCTTCAGCATCAAAGTTGTTGTGAAGCAGGAGTAAGACAAGTTTTTTTTCTTGTCTTAATTATTTTAGATAATGATGCCAGGATATTGAAAATTTTTCCTTGATGGGGAAAAACTTTCTGCAACTTCAGAGTAACCCAACCTATATAAAACTGCTGCATAAAGGTAAAGCAAAGTCAAGCAAATGGAAATCCCATCACAGGCCCACAGATGCAAGACTCCTAGGTTGTCCTAGTGCCTTCAGCACAGTTGTGTCCTACAGGCTCTGTGGCAGGTACTGATCTCTGCACTCTCGTGACCAGTGACAGGACACGAAGGAATGGCCTGAAGCTGAGTCAAGTGAGATTTAGGTGGAACATCAAGAAAAGATTTTTTACCTAGAGGGTATTTGGGCACTGGAACAGGCTCCTCAGGAAAATGGTCACAGACCCAAGCCTGACAGAGCTCAAGGAGCATTTGGACAATACCTTCAGGCACGTGGTGTGACCCTTTGGGTATCCTGTTCAGGGCCAGAAGTTGGACCTGATGATCCTGATGGGCCCCTTCCAACTCAGCATATTCTGTGATTCTATGATTCTGTAATTTCCCCATGTACTCATTTTACAGTAACATTTGATAAATTGCATTAACAGCCCCTGAAGCAGAAACAGAGGGATCTCGATTCCAGGATGGTACCCCAAGAGATTATGACTCACCCCAGACTTCTGCTTTCAAAAGTCTTGCACATCTTTCTGCACCCTCTATAAATGTAGGTGTCACCTCCCCCTCCTCTTCTGCCTCCTCCTGCTCCTCTTCTTCCTCCTCCTGCTCCTCTTCTTCCTCCTCCTCCTTCTTCTCCTGATATTTTGCATGAAAATGCCTATCACCAGCTCTGATTTACACTGAAAATAATCAGTGTTCTCATTCTGACTGTGCTCACATTGCCCCCAAGGAATGCACAATGGAGGAAAGCTTTGCTGATGTGTCCTGGGCAGACCTGGCAGTCAAACATTGAGACCTGCCAAAGTGGTGGCAGCTTTGGAGACAGCTCAGAGACTGCCAGGCATGCTGGGAATTATTTAGTGGAGACACAGGCGCCAGCAGATTTTCAAAAAATCTAAATATTTATAGACTTACTTATTCCGTGCGGGTGACCTGAGAACAAAGTGATCCAGTGAATGACTGAAAACTAATGACCTGGAGTCACACCTGGGTATTCTGAGCATCCAATTTAGTGCTTAATCACAAGTACTTTCACAGATCAAGTGGGACTTCAGGCTTGCACTCGCATTGCCAAATTGCAAGTCTCCGCTCTTTTAACTTGACATATGTCTAATAAAAAATTGCATGTGAAGAATCAGACTGATGCTCATCCTGAGTGTGTATTCTTTTCATTGATGTTAATTTTCAGTTTCATTCTCATTTGTTTCGCTGTATGTCGGGAATAAAAATGTTTCTGAGGCACTGGTTATAGTCATCCCTCTGTTGTCACACACATTGTCAGGAGGGAGAGTACAGCTGAAAGCAGAGAGGAACATTTGGTCTCTCCAAGTAAAGGGAAATCTGTTAAAATTCTAAAAAATAAATGAAGTGACCAAATATCTCTGTCTTGAACAAATAAATGAAAAATAATTTCATGAAATGATAAAAAAATATATTTATCTGCTTACTTTTTAACAACCTTTGGGTTTAAGGGAAATATTTTAAATGTTTTTGAAATTGGCACTGAAAGAGGGGCAACGAGAGGAAGAGCAGTTCTGATATTAGCTTCCTTTTTTTAATACAATCATTTAAATGGAAAAATGTCTTCTTATGTGTTCTCACTATTCCTGTTCGAGATATTAAGACTAGAGAAAATGTTGTCAAAAACCAGTGTCAGAAATGTGTCCAAACTAAATCATTACAGTTCCCCTCATTTTCAGCTGTTTTTCATTAAAAGGATGAATTCCAAAATGCTTTCAAATGTTTAATGTAGGTTCTATGTATAAAGATTTAATGGGAGAGAGTAAAAGAATCCCAAAGTAACTCTAAATCTCAAAGAAAGTATACACAAATTAAAGCTCTTTATTCCACTGATGGGTTTGTTCTATAAAATTGCATGGACTTCATTACAAGGTCGTCAAGAGTCATAATTAGAATCTACTGAATAATAAAAATGCAGAAAAAAATTACTGTCCTTTTTCTTATGATCCCAAAGAAGCTCATACTCAAATATTAGTTATTCTGCTGCAAATTAGAAGCACTCTAAGCACATGACTGGAAATGAAAATAAAATTGGTCCTACATGTTAGTCCACTGCTAATAACCCCACACTACAAAGCCCAGGGTTTTTTCCTAATAACTCTGAATGTAAAACCTG
Source organism: Eulacestoma nigropectus (assembly GCA_013397775.1). Classification (NCBI taxonomy): domain Eukaryota; kingdom Metazoa; phylum Chordata; class Aves; order Passeriformes; genus Eulacestoma; species Eulacestoma nigropectus. The sequence goes on along the minus strand of VZTE01005687.1, from coordinate 1,489,089 downwards.
CTGTTCTCTGCACAGGGGGACTAATGAGAGGTGTTTCCCTGCAATTTGACGTGTTGCCTCCCTCCACTTCTCCACTTCAAAATATGGTGTGGAGCCATTGCACTATAACTTCTTTCCTGCAGTACCAGCAAGGTGCCCATGGACCCCACATCCTCCACCACTCCTTCAAACAAGAACCACTCATGCTACTGCTCCTGGGTGCTACTGTCCCATCCCTCATTATTCACTCAACCATTCATTCATTGTGAATGACAGAAAATATTTGAACTTTAGAAAAATCAAATTTGAAAAAAATCTCTGTACAGCTACTAAGAAGTTCTAAGGTTTTTCTGAGAAAAAGTTGCAATTATTGAGTTTTAAATTTTCTCTCACTAGAAACCACTATAGAAATTATTTTAGCATTATTTTCTAGCAGTAGTTTTTACAAGTCCCTTCAATGTGTTAAAATTTTTCTTTAACAGTATGTTAACCTAGAGTAAGGAATCTCTGCAAAACAGCTCCTTGATTTGTATAACAACCTGACCTTTACAAATCTAAAAAATATAAATTAGCCTTGTTTTTCAAAGCTAGAATAATAACACTTCTATAAGGTTTGGTATCCTCTAATTCTAGCACATATCTCCTAATTTAGTGATTTCAGAGTATCCACTGGCTGCATAAGTGTTTATTGAAGACACATGTTTACCTATTTTACTTTTTTCTGCCTCTGAGACTAAAAATTTGCCCAGAGTCTCATTGTATTTTAGAACATTATTTTCTTAAATTTCATTTGATGTCTCTTTAGAATAATTCCTCCCCTGTTATCTAAATGAATAAAGCACCAAAAAAGACTGATGACTTCGAGTGAATCTTTTCAGTTATTTTGATTCTGAGAAACCAAGAGCAATTTTCAAATCCATCTCTGTTCCATTTACAAAGATATATAGCTACAATAAGAAGACATTAAGAGTTTTTGGTTGGGTTTTTTTAATCAAACTTTGGCCGCGAGGGTGGAATTCATTGCACTAAATTTTAGGCATTTAAAAATTAGACACTGAGTTCTGAACTACTCAGCGTAGGCAGGGTGTTCATTCGTAGTCAATTAAAGAAAAAGATGCTTCCAAGGGTGATTCATCTGACCTGAGTTACCTGGTTTAGACTGAAATGTCTCTTGAATGCCTGTTTCTCTCCACTGACTCAAGAAGAACTCACTCTTTTAATCACTAGATTACTCCTATGTCTCATCTCCTAGGTATGTATTTAAAAAATTACCTCCCTGGCCCAGCTTCTCCAGCTTTCAGTGTGGGAATTTTGAAAGATCTGGCTGACTTCATAGTGATGGAGGTAGAAAATCTCCTGCTAATTTCAGCAGAGAAATGCCAGGACAAGATTTTTGAAACTAAGAAATTTATGCAATTGTCTGCACACAACTGATGTGGGTTTTTTCTTTCTATTTAATTTGGAACAACTTGTGAAAACTAATTGAGTTACTTAAAGCACAAAAACATTGTAAAACTCGCTGTTTGTATTTTGATTCAATTTTTCATTCCATCTTCTACAGATGAAAACAAGCCTGAGCAAGACCTTAGGTTTTATCAGAAACCCAGTGAACACTTACCTGGCTGGATCCTCCATTTCTCAGTGAACTGAGCTGCCATTTTTGTAACTGAGCCTATGTATAAAATGCTCTTTAACAGAATGACTGCATTAAAGTGAAAGAAGGTTGTTTTAAATGGAATACAAAGAGGGAATACTTCAAAATGAGGGTAAAAAAACAATAGAACAGGTTGCTCAGTTGTGGATTATTCCTCACTTTTCAAGGTCTGACTGGATGGGACTTTGAGCGACCTGATCTAGGGAAAGGTGAAAAGGTGTCCCTGCCTGTGGCAGGGGGTTTGGAGTAGATGATCTTTTTATTGTCCATTCTAAATCAAACTGTTCTGTGATTCTATAACTCTATGAATTCTTTTGAGGTTTTTCAGATGAGGATGATCCACCGTAAATATTTTGGAAAATCCACAGTCTCTAAAGGTAGTGGCACTGCCTTACTTAATCCAACCCTGCCAGCACCAAAAGTCAAGGTGAATATTCAGGTGAGATCCCACAATGCCACCTTTGAACGTCATAGAATCATCTGTGAAGATATCCTACTGTAAATAGGTGAGTATTTTCCTTTTTTAAAAGCTGGATTTAAGAGCCATGGAGATTACAAGGGTCTTCAAAGAGATGTAGTGAACTGCGTGCATCCAGGTCACTGAAACATATAGGTGTCAATATTGGCTTAAATAAATTCCACCTTGTTCCGGGGATTTTTGTAGAACTTAAAAGATATTAAGAAAGTGATGAAACCCATACTGCACTGAAATAATTTCTTAAAATGTGCTCACAAAGAGGTCTTCAGCGTGGTTAGTGAGAAAAGAGCGAGACCATATAGTCCTCCATCCCATTTTTTCAGGCTCTGTTTGCGTTCTCTTCACCTCAGCACTGGTAAGCATTTGAGGCATCAAACATGTCTTTACCTCTTGTCACCACATTGATCACTCAACTTTCTCCAAATATTCACTTGAGTCTCCTTCAGTTCGTTTCCCCAAATTTCATTTGTGTAATGCTTGAGTAATAAAAGTCAGCAGAATGACTAGATGGAATTTCACCCTTTTGCATTATCATTGAAAAGGACATTACTATTCCCTTATCAAAAATATCCATCAGCCTAATTACATCCTTTTTCTTTACAAGGTTTCAAAATAGGATACCTAAGTATGATAGGCAATACAGAGTTATTATTTAATGACCATAAGGGAGATACATTTTGATTCATTTTCTTACATGTTAAAAATTTATGACAAACATAAAACCCTGTTATAGCAGCTGGATCATTTGCAATGGTCATAATTTTATTTAAATCATATATAGATAAAACATTATGTACATTTTAGAGCATTATGCCATTCTGAACCACTTGAGGAGACAGTCTTGTAGGATGGAAATAAAGCAAGCAGTAAGAATAATCTTAGCTGAAAAATACATGAATTCTGAAACTTGGCACCTAAAACTTTAATATCTTTTTTAGCCTTTTTAATGCATTTTTTTTTACCAATTTTAATCATCTCTCTGGTATTATCTACTTTATTTCAGTTTAGTGTAAAAGTTTTGATACTGATTTTGTCACTGGCCTTGTAGTAAGACCCTACTCTGTCGGATTCTTTCCTCACCAGTTTTATTGGTCTCACAATTTAAAACTGAAGAAGAAAACAAAGCCAATAAGAAATATGGGGGGTGGGGAGGAAGGCAAGGAAGGATTTTTCGACAGCATAGATCATCTGAGAGCAAGATATATAATTCAGTCCAGACCAGGGGAAAGTTTTTACATTAAGATGGAATTGCAATTCCTATCCACTTTGTGGGTATCCTAACAAATTTTAAACCATACCCAGATGGTTTCTGTTCCACTGGAAATTATGTGAATAAATTCTCCTCTGTTGCAAAAGTTGGTCCAGGATAGTAAAAGTCTGAAAAATATAGAAATTATTTTAAAGTGTAAAAGATATTTATCCTGGAATGTTCATATAAATAAGGATGGTGGATTTCTTCCTTCCTTACAAAATCCAGTTTAATAGCTCAGTGCTGGTTAAAGCATTAATAATGTCTGCTCTTTTCCTAGAGAATTGCAGTTCCAAATATTTTCATTTTTTCACTTTATGTTTATTCAAAAGGAAAATACAGCAGAAAATGCAGAGGGATTTGCAAATTTTCTTTTCAAAATACTTGAATTTCCACTTTAAAATAACCAGTTGCCACTGTATTTGAAAAGAGAAATAAACACATACAAGGAAACTGTCTTATAAGCAGCTTTCAGGACTTATAGGGGAGTTAGCTCCCTATAAAAATTGAGTCCTCTGTTTCAACGAGTTAGGCCATGGCCCTTTATGGTTAAAAATATCTTCCTCTCTCAAAGCCTCTTGCAAAAAATTGGGTTTAGTTTCTGAGCCTTGACTGACATAAAATGGTGGAACAAGCTGTATTTTCATGTAGCCATGAACATCATCAGCTGTAAATCAGGACCATTTTTAAAAATATTTTTAAATATACTCTGAATTTTTTGACAATGTTTTCTCATGGGAAACAGATGCCAAGTACCAGTACAAAGACTTAAAAGAAGCTCTTAGAAGGAAAGAAATAGCGATTATATTACGGACAGGAACTAATGGATCCAAATGGAAAGCAGTTTGAATGGGCTACAAATGGACAATTTCTATATTTTTATGAATGCACACGTGTTGGCAAGATAGAATTTGGGCTGTCTAATTCTGACTCGAAGAAAGTCAGTCTCATAGTCTGTACTGGGCAATTTTGTAATGCCATGGAAATGCATAGTGAGCCTATTGAAAGAAAAACATTTCTTTGTCTCTAAATCATGGACTTTTCTATCATGTTTTGAATCAGACAACTGCAAATTAGCTTCAAATTTATGAGAGAAATTATAAAATTTAAAATTAATCCTGAAAAATCTCTCTGTCTTTTTTTTGTGAGAGATAAAAGTAGTAAGGTACAGATGATCTATGATTCTGTGTTATTAAAGTAAATTATGACCAAAGTCTTCTCCCAGCTTCCTTTTTTTTTAGAATAATACAAATACTCGCTCTGTTTTCCTGCTAGATAACATTTTGCAGGTGAAGGACTTTTTTTCTTTGGGGATTACCCCAAAATGAATGTTTGGGATATTTTTCCTTCTTTATATCTTATTATTCTATCATAAGTTTCCTCAGGGAACCCTGAAAATCTAATAGTTAGATGTTTTATCTAAGACAGATGACAGGGCTACATCTCTGTGACTCAGGAAAGTTTTTTGTGCTATGGCTGAAATTTATTTTAAGCATTTTTTTTTTATATTTCAGCATAAATTATATGGAATTACCTGAAATAACTTTGACAAGTATGAGCTTGTATAACTAACAATAACAAGAAAAAATTACCCGGAAGTTACTTACATTTGCAATACTTTTCTGCAATATATATGAGTCAAGTACCTATATTGCTTGTTTCATTGCCATCAATATTAATTACAGCAATAAAAATGACTCCGTTATTGCTGTTCTGAAAAGATGTTAATGATGTGGTCATCACTGAAATAGCTAAATTGGCTAATGTGATGGCACAATAAATTCAGACTATAATTGGGCTGATTCTCTTTTCTCTGACATCTGCGTAAATTAGCATCTCCCAAAGCATAAAACTCACACAAATGAGCAAAGATCCAGATCTTTGCTTTATAGCTGTGGAGACCGGTTTGTAACAGTTAGGTAATTTTAGTTAGTCACTCTGCACTTTTGTGCTGCATTAGCTGGCATTTCTATTCCATAGACATAGCCACCTGCATCTCAGCCTCTTCAATACCTAAATTACTAATGTATTAATAGTCTTGCAGCAGTTATATTTTCCAGCAATTCACCAGAAAGTATTTCATGATGAATAAATAAAATCATAGGAAAAATACATTTATATATTGTATATATTGAATATTTGTAAAAAAAAAAATCTTTTAACTAAAGTCACACTTAAAAAGCCAATTCTTTAAGCCTTAGGAAGAAAGCCTCAAAACATCTACTTGCCCCTCCTATCGCTTTTATTTTAACTACATGACTTTTTTTCTACAAAGTCCCAGATTTAATAGCTCTGTTTAGAGAACACACTGGAAAGTCAGTTTCTGATGAACAGCAAGACAATACTTTGGGTTTTTGATTTCATTCAATTTTCTCAAGCTTTGTTCACTGTACAATATTCAGACTTTGCTACGAAGACAGAATGATTGATTTCTTCCCAGCATTTCCATGTTGCTTCTTCATTGTAACATCCATGGGTTTCACAAAGGTTATTGAATTTTTGTGCATAGCACTTCTGTTAGACAAAGAGATTATAATATTTAGAGAAGGAGAAGAGGAGGCAATGGTTGACCTGGTTTTACCTCACTTATTTTAATTGCATAACTCTGGTACCTAAGTCAACAGTTTAATTATTTCAGATTTGATCTACTGTTAGTTAAAAGAAGAAAGATCTTTGCAAAACAGAACAGATTTTAACTTGGTGTCTCTTTGTTTCAGCTACTAAAGGAGCATAATGGAACTATGATTCTGACTTTCACAGTGCCAAAATTCACTGTAGATTGGGGTAGATTGAAACTCCCATTTACCAGTGAGTTATGCAAGGCTTATTTTTTCCTGGGAATAAAAACAAAAGGCCACTTATATAGTACCTCTATTTCCACAACTTTATTGTTTTCTACGAGGAATGATTCTGATAATCAACCTTGCTTGTGAGGTCTTTGATTTCTTCAAGGCAGAGGACCTGCAGATCCTATGCCAAGCACCCACAAAGTGTGAAACACACACTTAACAGCCAACAGTAGGAATTTTTGTTTAAACAATGTGCCTAGGAATATAGAAGGCATTCTGCAGGAGTAGCTCTGGGCTTGGGTCCACCGCAGATACATTTAGACTGCCTCTGTCAGTTGAAGTCTACTCTCTAACAAGTTATACATATTCCAATTTCTTTTAAAAAAAAAAAAAATCTAACAGCTCATTAAACTGAACAACCTTCACTTATCCCCAGAGCCTGGCCCATTTCTGGACCCCGGCACATAAGAAATTGAAATGGAGAATTCAGCCACTAACATGCAGTAGCTGAAATACTTTGGCACTTCGCAGTTTTTCACTACTTGACGCCCCTTGTCAAAACATTAAGGGGGATGTAGAGCAGCAGCATGTCATTATGTAACATTTTTACACATCATATTTATAAAGAGTCAAACACATTTTATTCTTGATCTAGAACTCTGCTAATTAGATGCCACTGACAGTTTGACTGCAGACTTTGAGTCTGAGCACTGTCATGCTGTTCCCGGTTGGCATTTATAGTTGGCTACTCCATAGAAGCTTGGGCCATTCTGCTCAGGTTTTCAAGGCGAGACAGAAGCATTGAAACTTTTCAGCACTTGTTCATCATCTCTCACTTGTTAATTAATGTCTGCACAGTGCTTTGAGCATGAGCTGTCAGAATTCTCTCTTTTATTTCCCTGGTGAAAAAGCCTAGAAAACACAATCGTGGATGGCCTACAAACTGTCCTAGATGGCAAAAAGAAAAGCCGGAGATTAAATCACCTGAGACTACAACCTTTTCAAAAGTGCATTTGTTCATAATATTATCATACCAATACAGATTATTGCTCTTGTGATTTTAGGTTAAAGAGATTTTTGTCATTTAGCCAGCTCAGGTTCAGCAGAAGTGCAACAATACAGGGCTCAGCAGCCAGTGTAAAGCCAACTCCAAAGCATGGGAAGGTAATGATCAAGTTTTTGAACTTTTGAGCTAAAGGTACATACCTGAGAGATCTTACTTTCCCTCCTAGAAATTGTCATTGTGCCTGGATCACGTCCCAGAACGTCCTACTGCTAGCTGGAGTTTGTGATATACTTCTCTCAGCTCTGACCATGCTGCTAAATGGCCCGTCTTGACCATCTTCCTGAGCTCTGAATGAGTCAGCCACACATTGCAGACACTTTGAGGGTTCACCAGGTCCATCACAATTGTTGTTAAAGGTATTCATTGTACTTGCATTCCCCAAAGTCTTAATCTTTGTAAATTACTGGTTTTTCATACAGACTAAGTGGCACCTCTACACGGAAGGATCAGGTCTCCTTTAATGATATTATATATAGGAATTTATCTGCCTGTAACCCAAATTCATCATATCTCCTTTGCAGAACGGCATGCCTCTAAACTCACTACGCATTTTCTATTGAAATCTTTCTGGATGCCAAAAATCAGGCACAGTAATGTAAAGAAAAAGGTGTTTTCCAACTAAAATACCACTGTAATGAAGATTAGGAGAGGCAACAAAGCTAGGAGGGATCATAACAGAGAAAGTCTCTATGAGAAATGACATTAATTCCTGGCTTTCCTGTTTGTTGTCTGTTCACAATGATAACTGTATCTATTGCATTCCCTAAGTTATGTGGTCATCTGAGGGTGGTAAAACCTCTTGCAACTGCTTAGTTCATCCATTATCTAAAACTCTTTTTGTCAAGGCTCAGTGAAAACAAAGGCAAAATAATTTATCCTTTTCTGCTGATTTCAAATAACAAGTAGTGCTTCATGCTTCTTCCTATTAGCCAGGGTACTCATGCAGCTTCTGAGATGGTCTATCATTTATTTAAAGCCTTATTTGATACACTTATTTGATGAACTTGGAGGCAAATATACAGAAGTATGGTTAGAATTTTTTATTTAGAGAAACTATTCCAATCCATGGAAATACCTTTACAATGAAAGACTGATTTTAAGGGGGGGGGGGGGAGTTGATTTGTTTTTCAGTATGAATTACTTAATGTCCCCAGACCATAGGATTATGATGAGAGCTCAAGTTTATCTAATATTTATAAAGAACTGGATGCTTCTTTAGAAGAGTAAAATCATGGTTTTATATAAAGGCAAACTTTACCTTTATCAGCTCAGCAGTCTTAATCTTGGTCTCCTCATTTGAAGAGCTGTGGAAAAGTGTGTGTGTAGGGGGGGAGAAACACACGCATAATTAGACAGGAAAATGTTCATCTCTCAATTTTATTCTCCTTGGTCTTTGGAAACAAAAATTACTTTATATTTACTCACAATAAAGCAAGATCTTGCTCAGCTGTGAAATTCTCCCTACAGAAATCTTCCATAGCAGTAGTAAATAATGCAGCACAAGGTAATGACAATAACACATTAGAGCTTCGTTTGAATGCACGCTGTGCTTTGTGTGTGGTGCAGAATTCAATGGACAGCAATTCGAAAGGGGAAGAGGCTTGTTTGTGTTCACATTACATAATCCACTCATCTTTGTTGTTTCTTTTCTAGGCATTTTGTCCAATGATATTCTTTGTCTCATAAAGTGCATTCAGCCTTATCTGGAGCTCAGAGGCCTAAGGCTTTGTTACAATAGTTATTTATAACTTAACTATAAAAAAATGATAGCTGAACAGGAAAACACTTCTTCAGTCATAAATAAATAGCTCATTTGTACCTAGGGAGGAGAAGAATAGTTTTCAAAGAGCTTTCACTTCAATTGCAGAATCATGATTTCCAGGTAGAAGCGATTGGAAGCAGGCTCTCTAAAACAAGATTCATGCCATTTATTGTTGAAAGCAGGTTGCTAAGATTTCCAAAATTGCTCTGGGATTTGAATACCTTTGTGTGTTTTTAGGTGTCCCGCTTGGAATTAATCTGAAAGGAGCCCTTATAAAACCAAGCATTTCCAGCTCCCTGCAAACCAGATATCCCTGTCAACCATCTCGAAATGGAAGAACACAAAATTCTTACCTAAAGGAAAATGAGTGGCAGCTGCAGATGGAGAAGCATATTCGTGTGGGATAATTTAAACCTTTGAAATACAATGGAGGTAAAGAAAAGAAATCTTGATCAGTATCTTTTGAACTATCCAGGTAACAATTTTTGACCTATTGTCACTATTGGTTTTATACTCAGAAGCTGTTTTCAGATAAGGGCCTAACTACTAAAACATGGAAATCAGAAACTATGCCATGTTTATGATGATACAGTTATGACTGTGATATCATTATATTGGTACAAAACTAAAACACTGATACAGCTTTTTCCAGATACATGAATAAGCTATACCCACATAACTACATAGAATCATAGGGTTTGTGTTGGAAAGGACTTGAAATTCTCTGCCATAGGCAGGGACACCTTCCATCAGATCAGGTTACTCCAAGCCCCATCCAACCTGGTCTTGAACACTTCCAGGGATGGGGTAGCCACACATCCCTTGAGTTTAACCATGTCATTTATGATGTTCAACGATATAGTAACATCATAGCTGAAACGGTGAAGTTTTGTGTGTTTACAAGACTTCACATATTAGCTCCAGACAGAAAGAAAAACTATTCAAAAGGCTATAACTTTCACAAACCAGGAGAAACCCTCAATTCAGTTCTCCCCAACATGTGCAGGATTTGCAAAGACATATTTCCATTTAATTTCAGCAGAATTTTTTTGGTGTTTAGGGGGAGAAAAAGGAACAGAAGGCTCATCATTCATAAAGTAGAATTGAATTAGAAACACACATAAACAAGGTTTTATTTACTAAATTTATTTGAGGCTGATTTTGTGCTAAATGACCTGCCTTGCTGATTCCTCAGATCATCATCCATATTACACTTGAACATTTCCAAACATCTTGAATAAACAGAGATATTTCCCCCCACTTTTTATGTTATTAATCTTGAAGAACACTACCATTTTCCCCAGCATACAGGATTTCTAAGCAGCAGCAAAGAAACTGCCTGAAATCTCTGAAGCTCATGCTGAAATGCAGCATTTTTCTACTCTTGAATTCTTTTCAGTAGGTGTTGAAATCTTTTATAGTAAATTGCATTTTACATGTTAGAAACTTCAAAAGAAGGTGTTAATATAATTGAGACATGATAAGTTTGACAGTTGGTGTCATTATATGAGTTTCACTCAGCAGCCTTCTGAAGCAAAAATAATTTAAAAATCTGTTTTCTTAGGGCAAGGAAGCTTATGGTTTTAATGATGAAATAACTTCTTAATAACTTGCTCTAATCCATAAAGTCCTAGTTCATGCCCCAATAGTCAACATTTTAAAAGTGGATTACACATAACCATTCTCAAATTTTTGATAGTATTTTTAAAATTGATCTTTTGTAGCAATAGGATTGTGGTTATAAACTCTCCCTTATATTTGTATTCAATTATAGATAGGGAAATATCTTACAACTTACTTGACACTTTAAATCTCGTTGCCTCTCCGTGGGTATCAATAGGATGGGGTCCTGTCCCAAATTACCACTTTTACAAAGTTTTTTTGAAGATCAAGCCAAATAACAGAGAAAGGCCTGGGGACAGCCATGAACAAACCTTGGAGCAATTTTTGGAGTCTGGGAACAGGAGGTACTTTGAGTATCAATTAGATGATTCATTTCCTGCTGAAATTTTGGTCACCAACATGTGATTTAGTTGATCTGAAAATGTTAGGATTCAAACTGCTAAAAAAGGTAGGAAGATTGTTTGTTTGTTTGTTTGTTTGTTTGTTTTGGAGGGTCTGCATGAGACCTTTGAGGAGAAGCCAAGAAAAGAATAATTGATCAACAAACCCAAATGATACTAGATAAGTAAATACAAAAAGAATTATCCTTTAGAGTCATATATGCTGATGTAGAATCAAATAGAGGACAAATCTGACCACCAAATCCTTGGGAAAACTCTTGGAATGTGTCATGTGAAAACGATTCAGAGAGTTCCTTTCACTATGTTTCCATATTCCTTGCTTAACATGAATAATGTTGCCTAATTTACCTCCCTCTTCCTTCCAGCCTTCCTTTTAATAGACTATCCTTCTGAAAACAGCAGAAAGTTTTACAAATTCTAAATATAGAGGAGGCTTATATGCAGTCATCCTGTTGGACAGGTAACACTGACTGTGCACCAAGATCCATCCAAAGATCAAACACGACAGAGTTATGGAAAAATCAGGAATGGACACAACATTAGACTTTCTCCATCAATATTTCATGGTATAAACACTCTACAGCTACAAAAAAATTCAGATTTTTTCAGGCATAACCCCAGCCTTCACACAAACCTGCTCTTCACCTAAACTCATCTCAGTGTCACTTAGCTCACAAGGTGTTACTCTCACCTTGGGGGACTTATTCCTTGTTAGTATGAATGAATCAGAATTTAAACCCAAATGCTTTTATAAAGAGATCTCCAATTAAGTGCTGCAGGCACATTTTAATCTTACAATCAATGATTTGTGTCCCACAGCCATCCCTGGCACCAACGGGGATGGTATCTGTATTACAAAGTTCTTTCAACAGTTCTGACTCACGAAAAGAGGAGGATGTTCTTGTGCACAAATGAAACTCAGGAGGGATGGAGATTTCCAGGCCCAGTATATCCCATGAAATTCAGCAGCATTTCTGCATTATATACCACTTCATCCATTTTACAACTCTGCTTATCTTTCCATGTGCTTGAAGACAAATGATCCAAGAAGAGTAAAACCTACATTCTATAAAGAGCAGTTCTCCATGCAGTCTGCTGTGCAGCCCACGAGCCTTAGGTTAGGTAGTTCTACCTCACTTGACCAGGCAATTCTGCTCCTGTAGGAACTCTCAAACCATGTCAGACTTCCCTGAATAACCCAAAATAGAGATTTGTGAACTTATAGCTAAAGAGAAATAAAAGTACCGACTTTACACATTCTCAGTTTTGCAGTAGACAGTAAAAGGAGGAGAGAGAAGAAAGACAGATTTGGATGCTAGTGTTTTAATCCAGGTCAGGCAAGCTTGGGACAAGAAAGAAGGCCTAGGTGCAAGAAGAGGTAGGTGTAAGAAAGCAGGAACAGTATTCTAGGCAGGTAGGGAGAGCTGAGTGATCAGAGCTAGGACTGGTTTATAGAGGAACATAGCAGTTTTGTGCAGCATGCTGAAAGAATGGCTTTGTTGGGCTGCAACAGCATTTGATGGGTTAATAACATGAGCTAATTATCATTATTATGGCTTAAACAGTGGGTTCTTTGAGCCTTACCACCTTGATGCCAACATTACCAGTCATTACTAAGTTTTCTATTAAAAATGTCCATCTCAGGTATTTCAGATCCATGACAATTTTGCTGCCTCGTCTCATTTGTAATGGTGCTTGCATTCACATGACAGATCTTTCCAAATTCCATGAGGAACAGTGTATTAATGACAGTGTCGAGAGTTTGTGGGTTTGAGGCAGGTTCAGTAAGTTCTTCACCGTAGCCAGCATGTCAGTGCTGGACTCCACACAAAGGATATGTCTCTGGTAGTTCACAGACATCATCCCCAGGTTCCAAGCTTGTACCCAAGATCCATGACACTGAACATGTTGCCCAGAGAAATTGTGGATGCTCCATTCCTGGAAATGCTCAAGACCAGCTTGAAGAGAGCTCTGAGAAACCTGGTCTAGTGGAAGGTTTCCAATGGGAGGGGGTTGGAACCAGGTGATCTTTAAGGTTCCTTCCAACCCAAATCATCCTATGATCTATGACTTGCTATGTGCTTGTCATTGCATCAGTCACCTTTCACAGAGATAATTTTTCAGTAACTATTCTCATGGCAGTTTCAGCAACAGCCTTCCTGAGACAACATTTTATGTTGATCCCCATGAAGCAGTTTCACATACGGCACCATCAGTGGCTCAATCCTCTTGAAGGAATACTCTGTTAATTCTCTAAGCTGCATGATGTACTCTGATTGCACAGCCTCAAAACCTTTCCTTGTTTATCGGGGCTTAAAGCTGCCTTTTCCAGACTTCCTATTTTTTAGCCAGACCTGAAGAGAAAGGAAAACCAGAGCACCACTGGGAGAACTTGCTCTGTCATTGTGAAAATATGACAGATCCTCAAATTACAGTGGGGATAGTGGAAGCATGGTGGGGGAAGGCCCATATTACAACACTAGTAAATTAAATGTACTTTTGTAGCTTTTGCATCTTACACAACCCAGCAGAAATGACACAAGGAAAGATGACAGGCAAGTATATGCCTCAGATAAGGAGAGAGGAAAGAAGGTGAGGAAGCAGGAGGTGGTGATAGAGCATGAATAGCTTCACAAGGCATCCCCAGACAATCAAGTTGACAGAAGGAGTGGGAGTTTGCAGGCAAACTTTCTGCAGTCTCATTAGGTTGGGAGCAGGCTGATGAGAGCTCTAAATAACAGGTGCTTTATTTAACAAGGGAGAGACAAAATGAAAATGAAATGAAAAAAATTATTAGAGCTGAAGTTTCACCAGGAGTGTCAGAGGCTGAGGCTATGACAGGGAGGAATGTTGCTCTGACTCTTTTTGTCTCTTTGGATGCTTGTAGGCTCATTGGCAGGAGGTCAGAAGGTCTCCTGTAAACACCAGCCTCCACCACCCTGCAGAGTTCTGCCCATTCTTGCAAGGAACTAAGTTTTCCACAGTTGTAGAATTTTTGTGACTCTTCAGAGGAAGTCTTGATATTTCTTCTTCACCTTCCAAAAACATCCACAAAACTCATTCAGCAAAATAACTATCTATACCACTCCCAGGAACAGAACACAATCTACCAGAAAATTCAATTTCAAAAATTTGTTTTTTGAAAAGTAGGACCTGCCCATGAGGATTTTAGTTCTGTGTAATTAACCAAGAAAATTCTAATCCAGTTTACAACGGGTTTCTTTACAGACACAGCATAGCACAGGTATCCAGCAAATACACAAGATGTCCATCCATCACCAGTTTCTTTACTTTTCTCATGGCATCTTAATAAATGAGTAGCAGTCTTCTTTTCTTCTTCTCTTTTTTTTCTTTTTTCTTTTCTTACCTTGTATTTCCTTTCAATACCATAATAGTAAAGAAATCCTAATGTTCTTTTGTCTTGACTGGTCAGAATGAGTTGGTTACATCACAATCTTAAATTTGCCAATGGCATTTTTATTAATTTTAAGCTAAATCTGAAAGAATTTGAAAGTTTCTCCACTTGTTTTTTAACACTGCATGGTGATTGCCTCGCCAAGAAGTGGGAATTCACTTTTGCAGGAGACAATTTGCTCAGTAATAACTGGAAGACTTGCAATTCGTTATATCTGGCCTTGCTATTTGGTCACAGCACCTCATTCTCCTGAAATTCTTGAAGGCAAAGGAAAGAAACTGGAGGCTGCTTCCCATCTCAGAGGCAGGATAGGATTACAAAGTTGACAAGTGTTATTTAGTCTTGCCCATATCAGCATTCATCTCCCACATACACCAGGACACTGAAGACACCAAGACTTGCTACTTCATTCTGCAGCAAGTTACCACTTTATGCCTAGATTTTTGTTTTAGTTTGTGGAGGGAAGAAGAAATTAGATATAATTTTTCACTCAGTGGATGTTTCTTATACATACATGTACTCCTATTGACCCATTTCAAAGTTCACCACAGGGAAGTACTTTAAAATCCTGAAATTATTTAACTTTTTTTTTCTATGTTACCCTTTTACACCCTTGCCTGAGGGTAGCACAATTTCACTTGCCTTTTGCAGTCTGGTTTTTGTCCATGCACCACAAGATACACAGGAATGTGGTGATTCATCTCCTCTGACTTTGGATTCTATTGCTCCGTTGCTTTGGCTACCTGTGGCTCTCTCTTCGTAATCACTTCAGAGACCAGAGGGCTTTAAGGTATAATTCATTTGACCTATTTCAGACATTGGCTTTAGCATGAAATAAATTGCACTCCAGAAGTTCTCATTTCTCTCCAAAGTGAGCCTCAGGTGACCAGCACAACCCCAGACGCCTGTGGTGTGGATGTCTACAGCTGTGTTAAATCAGTCCCACCCATGAATTTCACTCAGGGCCTCTATCCACTGAAATCCATGGTGAAAATCCCTCAGGCTTTGGGTACAGTTCTGCCCTATTTCATCTTTGAGAAGAAATGGACATGCTTGCAGATGTTTTAAGCACATGGTGGGCTTTTACTTTCCCAAGATTTAGGACAGCAACTTAAAGACTCATTAAATATCTGTATTGAGTTGCTACTGTTCACTGACCTGTTTGAAATGAAAATTAAGTTAGTGCAATAGGGCTAGAGATGTAACATTTTTCTTCAGGTTTGAAATTGTATAGGTAATTGTTTTATTAAAATATTTGCTCTTTTGCTCCCTACAAGGTTTTTGATGGCCTGGAAGTCAGCGTAGAGCATCATGCTAGCCGTTAGCGCTTTGATTTCCACAATGCCTTCCTTTATTTAATAGGCCTGAAATATTGATTAACATTTACAGATTCAATTCCAAGCACTTGCCAGGGGTTACAGAGAGCCAGAGAGAGCTGGTTGTGCCAGTCAGATTCTGAGGTGTAATGAAATCCCCTACTGTGCCTGTCAACTTATCCAGTGTACAGGTCATTTCCCACAAGGTCTGCTGTGTTGAAAGAAGCAGTTTTCACATGAAACATTTCATAGGCAAAGGGAAAATATGTCTCCAGTATTGTATGCTTTATCCCTTTGTCTAATATTGAATGGCCTCATTGCTTCACACAATTTTTGCCCCCAAAGCTTTCTAAGTCAATAGAAGAAGAATGTTTCAGGTGGGCAAAAGTCAAGACTCTCAGTGTAAATGCTTTATTACTGTTGTCAAGGAATTTCACAGTAACTAAGGCTAGAGATAGACAAGCCCCGAAAGGACTGGAAACTCAATCCATTTTAGTTAAGTATTGAATGATTCTTTTATTCTTCCAAATATTACAAAGCTCCCTTTGAAAGATACTTACATCTTTCTTCCAATAATGTTCTCTTTCTTAATTTATTCTAAGACCATAACTTTCCTTCAAATTCAAACTCTCTTACTTACTTCAATCCAAGTCCAAATAGAATATATTCTATTCCATCCAGGTCTACATCTGATTTTCTTTTTTTTCAGGATCAGGGTCCTTTTGTCTTCTTATCTCCTACAGAGAAAAGAAAGAATATGCAGAGAAATGTTTCATTTTTTTTAAGGTTCCAGTTTTGCTCCTGCTATTAAATGTTAAATATCTGATTTCAAAAATGTTCTTTTAAAGAAAGGTGTCTTGTTCTTTGAGTGACCAGGATCTAATTTTAGATCGACTATAACAATAGTCTTTAGGCCGAAAAATTGATGAAAAGTTGCTGGCACTGATCATGTGCTATTGTCTCAAGTTTAAAATTTTGGAATGAGGAGTACAGTTGTTTGCCCTTAGTTCTATAAAAAGGAGGGAAACACAGGTATCTGAGCTAGTAAATGCTTCCACTGCCATGACCTGACCTGACCTGAAAATGATGGCTTTGATTTACAATTTTAGAGTAGACTTTGGCTGGTTTCTTCACCAGCTCAAACTGTAGTGGGACATGTGACACTGATGGATGGCTGGATAGAAGCAACAATGGATTCAAAAATATTTTCTTCAGCTTTTGCTGAGTATATTGAAAGAAGACAGAAAACATCTACCTGAGAATGGTGCACTGGATATTTTAGATGTCAGTGGTACTGGCTCAGGAGAGATCAAGTCCACTGGTTTAATTGAACATTTCTAACAATCTAAATGCAATGGAAATTGAAAAAGATAAAGGGATTTCCCATCAAAAATGAGTGTTGAGCAAAATCCCACTATTTGCCATTCCACAGAAAATGCACATTTTCTCCTTCAAGTATGTTTTAATTTATTTATATGTTATTTACAAGAAGTTTTGCACTAAGGTAAGTGGCAAACATGAAGTCCTGATAAACAGTTTGCAAACAAAGATTGCTTTCCCATCTCCAGGAATGAGCTTCAGTGAAACTTCACCTACAAGTTTCTCTTGGTCTGCAATATGCACCCAGTTCAGTTGCTAAGAGTTTAATTATAGTCTGTATAAACCTTTGTTTTAGTCATTATACTTCAATTCCTGCATTCTTCACTGAGAACAAGATGTCTCTAACAAGAGCTTCGCTGGAAATGGGAATGAGAGGGATTTTTTTCTGGTAGCCAGAATGCTCAAGATTAGCATATAAAATTCTAATGATCCATGAGTGACTCCTAGGGTGGGATCCCATTTAAGATGAAATAAAATATATTTAAGTATCCGTAGATGAGGATTTCATCTCCTGATAGGTGCAGCTGACAATCATTGTATCCAGAAAACTATTTAGCTGACCAGCCATGAAGAGTAGAATTCAACTGTTTAAACTTTCTGAAACTTAAATATCTGTGGCCTTTTGAAATGCCTAAGGCATTCCTACTGGACTGACAAATATAACATAGGATTTATGGGAGGTGACATCACTGTGAAGCAGAAGCTAGAGGCCAAGCAAGATACTTCTCGGAATCTAAAATTATACAAGACTGTATTTAGGCAACTGGATGCTGTCCTAGATAACAACCTCTGGGTGAGCTGATAATCTGAGCACCACAAATACCACTGGTTCCAGTCATGGAGACATCCTAAAGGAGTTGTAACCTGTACATAGCTTGGACAAACATGACACAGTCCTTGTAGGAGACATAAGCCCTACTGAAAATGCAGGTGAAAGCCAAGTGCAGTCACAAAGTAATCTCAAATGGCGATTGACACTTTCATTTAGGCAAATTAACTAAGTTCTAGAACCCACTGAATTTTCACTACATGTTCTTTGACTATACCAGGAGCTTAGATATATATCTAAGACACCTGCAGGAGAACTATTTAAGACTTCCATGTTTCATCATATGAATATATGAGATTGCTCAGAATACTCCATCTAATGTACCCTAGGATCAGATTGGCAATAAGAAGTGGTTTTATCACACAGAATCAGTTATGTTGGAAAACACCTCTGAGATCATCGAGTCCAACCTACAACTGATCAACCAGACCACGGAACTGAGCACCACGTCCAGGCTTTCCTTAAACACCTCCAGGGATGGTGACTCCACCACCTCCCTGGGCAGCCCATTCCAATGTTTAATCACCCTTTCAGTGAAGAAATTCTTCCTAATGTGCAACTTAAACCTTTCCTGGTGCAACTTTATGATCCACAAGTTGTGGATCCACAAGACTATACCAACCTTCAAATCAAGTTCTCCACAACTCAGACGATTTTCTACTTTCTTCTGAGGTGGCTAAGACTGTCCTTTCCATTTTTACTTCCTAATTCTCTGCTCTCCTCTAAATGTCAAAATTAGTTACCTTAGGAAATTGCATAATGCAGGGTGCAGTCTCACCTCATCTTGATGGAAGACATTGACCCAGAGGATCAGTGACTCTGAAATCCTCTTCAGATTAATAAGATTTCTTGGAATGGCCACTTACTTTGACCACGGGGGCTGATACTTCAATACTGATATTGATTATCTCTGTACAGAGTAGTTAAACATGAATTAGTATGAGATGTGTGACATAGATTTGACTTTCTCTTGGACAGTCCAGTCAGTAGCACGATGGAAGTCTCAGGTTTTTTTTTTCTGTAGCCCATTGAAAATGCCATTCATGCAAGTGGAGGAAAGCAACAAGCACTTGAGAAGAGGTGCTTTCTGCACACTCAGCTGCATGGACGGACCTGCCCCTAACTGGATGGAGACGATGATTCAGGTTAGAGAAGAAGAAAAGTGAATATCAGCCTCTAATATCTTGTGCTTGCAAGTGAAAGACAAGACTCAAATACTCTCACATTTCTGACTCAGGATTTCATTTTAAAAGGAAAATGCTGTATTTCTAGATGAGGCAAACCTTTTGTTTGACTTTTAATAAGGAAAAAAGAAGTATCTCAGTTCAGATCAGCTCAAACATTGTGGGTTTTCCTGAAAAGAGGTAAACAGAAAAAGCAATAACTAACAGACCTCTACAGAAAAGAAGGGAAACTCAGATGAAATTGAATTTCAGCAGAATATCTGTGCCTAATTCCCTTCTCATTTTAACAGTCTGGGTCACAGCTATCTACAGTCTCCTGGCATGACCATGCATTGGTTTCTAGTGGTGTCTTTCCAGCATGTCTTTGACACCATTCCATACCCAACTCCATTCCTCAGAGGAGCTTTTCAGCTACTTTTCAGCTTTCTTATCTCCAGTTATAAATCTTTATTTTAAAACTATTGTCACAATTTCTGCTTTCTTCTATCTTCCTTTGCCTAGGAAAGTAAGACATATTGACTCTAATTCAACTTGACTGGACTCCAGAGCTTGGAATTTTAATTTTATTCTTGTTTTCTTTAAGAAAATGCAATGTTTTCTCTCTACATTGCATTTCTTGATTCTTAACCATTTTATCACTCTACTGCCAACATGAAGGTAACCCCCTCCAGTTAAATCATCGTCTTTTTAGAGCAACTTTGTAGTATTAAAGACAAATCTGTAACACTTTCATCATGTTGACATAATAGCAACCAAGATATCCCTGACTGCAGAAATGCTGGGGGCATGAATTCTAACATTTTGCTGTAGGCTAAATTGCAAAAAAACGCCTTCAGCAGCTGTGATTGACCCTATCTGGTATAAATCAACTTGATATATTTAAATTAATGTCTTTTAATTAGACATACACAGGACTGGGGACAACATTGAACACGATCAGGTGAAATCTCTGCTGCAACCCAGAAATGAAGTTATGATTTACATTTGGGGATCTCTAACTGAGACACCTTTCAGGAAGGTCTCCATTTTCTCTTTTCCTCATTCTGGTCACACTTTAAGCTCCCTTTGTCCCTCTGCCCTTTTAGCAAAATGGTGCACTGACTTCTTTCTGAAGACACTAAATCTTCTCCTTTTCTGTGTTTTTGCCATAATCTTTTGACCAACCTCCCCATTCTCTGCATTTTCTGCATCCAATCATCATCTTTCTTTGATTAACTGTAAGTAAAACTCACAGGTGTTTTGAGGGATTGGTTTTGACAGAGATTTTTTTTAAGTTTTAATGTAATCTAGCCAGAGATTTAGAAACACCAACTTCTGTGGTGGTGTTCTGTTCCTACATACAGTAAAGGTGCATTTGAAAATCTCCCTCGTGGTGCCTCAAATAGCTCTTACACCATCGAAACTTAAATGGAAGGGAAATTGTAAAACAAATGCTAAACACCCACAGGTTCCTTTGGTTTTTGTGCTTATTGCAGGTGCTTTATCACTTCTAAAATTTGCACACTTTTACTCAATTTAGAAAGGCCAGCACATTTGCAAAAGTGCACTCTCCACCCTGAAGAGTTTTGTGTTTCAATAAATGTGTTACTGGGGAAAAACGAGATGCAGACCTCGAGTATGTTGCTTAATTTCTGCCTTTCATCACAGGAGCCCTTGCTCTAATGCTTCATGATAAATTCAATCATTGATCAGTTCCTAAAGCAGAAGCAGGGAATCTGTCTTCAGGAGCAGGCACAGCTCGAGATTTCTTTTTACATGACTTATGGTCACTTTACAGTGTGTGAGTGGGACAAAATCAAGGTGCTTGACAAGTCTGCCACCCTTTGAGCAGAGTAAAGGTACCCATGCTTGGCTTAAAAAGCCCTCTTATGGCTCTTCTATAGACTTCCATTAAATTCCATTACACACTGAATTCTGGCAGGGATTTTAAAAACCAGAATAAGCTGCTGTGGCTTTGAGTTCACAAAAACATCAAGGAATTGACGTCTTATTAAGAGCTGATTCTTCAGAAACTCAATATAAATACATTGTCATTTAGTTGTCTAGTTTCCCACACAACCAGGAAGCTAACCTAACATCCAAATATTTCCATGAGTAATTTTCACAGATCAACCCTTTTTTTCTTTTTTTTTTTTCCCACAGTCCACATCTTAAAGCACATAGATTTTTGGACATACATATTTTTCAAAGTCAAGGAAAAAATCTGAAAGCAACTTACAGGGTGAAAATGAATCTAGGAAAAACCCCAAAGGATTCTTTCGTAGTGGTAAATCTGGACCTATTTTACAGCTGAAGGAAGAAAATCTTTCCTTGAAAAGACATGTTCTAATCGAACATGAGCTAAACAGATCTTTGGGCTAGTTCTTTATTTTTCTTCTCTTATCTTAACAGAAGATTATTCACGTTATCAAAATTCTATTAAAGGGGTTTTACTGAAGAAAAATGTTGGACTTATTGATATTAATAACGTAACTTCCTTGAGCACCTGTTCGGAACTAAAGGAAGGTCAGAAGCTCAGGATCACTGAAAGATTGCCTAAAGATTAAAAATAGCTTAAACATAATTTGTGTAGGACACTTAAGCTCATATTTTAGCTTGTTGGGACTCTACTAACTCATATTTTCCAAGACAAAATCGTATTCCAAAGAGCCAAGAAACTTAGTTTTCTTGAAATGAAAACTGAGGACCAGAAGCTTATGTAGAAAAAAAACCAAACCAAAACAGACAAATATTATGGTACTGAGTATGAAATCTTGAGATATGACAATATTGTGATCTGGATCTACAGCTGCAGAGGAATGGTCTCAGCTCCTTTATCTCAGAACAAGGACTGAAGATCTCTGAGAGAAGATAGTGTCAAAAAAAACCTGAAAGAAGCTTACAAATATAATTCTTTCACCTCATTGAAACTTCTGCACACCTTGAAAGGTGACATTTGTGCTATTCCTTTAAAACTATATCTTAAAAAAATACTGCAGTGAAGGAGACTGTGAAGAAAATGTGTAATTTTAACAAAAACTAGTGACGTCTTCAGAACTAAATAAAAAGTTGAAAAGTCTCCAAATGACTTCCTCAATACTAGGCAATATATGAATGAAAATTTAAATTTTTAGATTTTCATATCAGTTACATACTTGTTTTACTCCGATATTCCAGTGATCTGAAGCCCATGAGTGCGAAAGGAAGCTGAAATTTCTTTACCAAGTGATATTTTGTAGTCAACAATTTACATTTTTCGAGCATAGTTTATTTTTACTTCTTGCTAAAAAAAGTTGCTTTTCCTAAGAATTTATGAAAAATTATAAAACTTCTGAGAAAAGTGAACTTTTCTTTATCCAGATTTTTCCTAATTCTAAACTAGAGAATTAAGGAAACATAAAAGAGAAAGAACAAAGGATTGGAAGTGGAGGAGGAATTAGAAAATGGTGCTTAAATTTCATAATTTCTAAACGGAGTCCATTTCATTCTATCTTTGTCCTCCCCTTTTCAGACTTTTTTTTAATTTCTAGTCATAGCCGGAAAGTAGTGTGGCCCAAATTATAGATCATTTATATTGTATTAATATTCACCATTCTTTATTTTGACAAAACACTGATAAAAGTTGTTTGCTGAAGAAATACATTAATATTAATAAGTGAATAATGAGTTCACTTTAGACTTTCATTATCTGTACATTCATAAGTTTGAAAGATGAATATGATAGCTGAGCAAAAAATGTTGCTAATTATGGTCTCAGCTCGATCACCAGAACAGCACAGCTTTTCCTAGAGATGCACTAAAACCAGAAATTAAAATATCAGCCTTGGACTTCAGAGTGGAGCTGAAACCCCACCTCAGATTCATTTCTTAGTTCCAGCTTTACTTCTTATCATGCCATAACTTTCTAAATATTTGTTGAAAGAGCTCTTGAGAGCTCTCGTGTTTCTTACAAAAGACTGGCCATATTTATTCCAGTAAGGGAAAATGTTGCCCTCACTGTAAACAAGAAGCAGCTGGACTGTGCTGATGAGCTCCAGTGAGAGCAGAGTTTATGCACATTTTTTTGTAGGTAGGCATTTGTGTATTGTCTGCCTCTCCAGCAGAGTTTTGTTTTGTCTTGGAGTTGATATTCCACACCAAGATACACATAAATAGACTTCCCATGAGCTCTTGCAAAAAAAGTGATTGCAGCATATATCAAAACAGTCACAAAATTACTAAGCTGCCCTAAAATTGGTCTGAGAACTAGTTGAGGACCAAAGAACAGCTGGAGTGGGCAAGTGGTGGCCACCAAGGGCTGAGAGAACTCCCTTACTGGAGCCTGGGATTGTTTGTTTCCAGGAGACACGGGAGAGTAAAGTCCACCAAAGGAATATTTTCTTATCATCTCGTTCATGCTCTGAAAATTGAAACACACAGTATTCTTTTACAGGAAGAAAGAAACAAAGCCAAACCAGAGCCTTCCACAAAAGAATTTTAGTGTATATTTGAGGACAAAATGAAAAAGACCAGCTCAGTCTTCAGTGACAAGTGAGGAAGAAAATTTTCTTCAAGGTTTGATAGAGTCTATTAGGGCCTCTTCATTATAAAACTTCCAGTGTTGTTCACAGTGGTAAACATGATTCCAAAGTAACTTGTCTGTCAGATTTGTTCTGGTTTAGCAACAGGAAGATTGAATCTTTAAATTAATGTAAGAAGTAGAACAGTGGGAATGGCTGAAAGAAGCTTTGCTTATTACCAGTTAATGCTTGTGAAATGTAAATCTTGATGAATTTTTGCTTTATTTGGACCTACATAATTGCTGGATCAGCTGGAAACTTGAGTTAGCCCAGCTCAGGTCTGGCTTGCTCTCTTAAAATCTCTATCTATCATCTGTAAAAAGGAGATTTGTACAACAATTGCCCTAACTTTTATGCCTTAGTTAAGTGCCAAGAGATCTGTGTCCATCTAATATTCTAACTAGTATTCTGAAACGATGAAGATAGATATATATCCAAGTAAGTAATTTTAATTTCCTTGATGTGATATAGGCAGATTTTTCCCAGTGGGCCACATGACTATTCCAGAGGGCAATTTCAGTCACTACATAGGACACTGACCATAAGGACGTTTATGATCTGTTTTCCAGCCTGGGTGAAATGTTCTAATTTAAGCACTGTGAATACCTTCCAGAGTGATCACTTGTTTGGTAGAACATGCAGATTTAAGGTATTTTGTTTTAAAGGATATTTTTTTAGCTTTCTTTTCTGAGCTGAAGATAATACGATGATATTTCAAGATGAAGGCATTTATATTCCAAGGAAAAAAACAAAGAGATACTGTAATGGCATATGCGAGCTACATTTACCCTGAGGCATTTACCATAAAGTTCAGGGTGTTTTTTTATTGCATCATTGTGACAGCTGTGAATAGGAAAGTGAACATATTGGTATTGTCACTGGCAACTACCATTTACATCTTCAGATACACGTGGGAGAGGGAAAGGTACCAGCATCTGTGCACACACAGAGGATATAGATCCAGAGAGCTCCCTTGGATCCATTTCATTTGGAATTCAAGAGGGACAAAACAGTTAAAACAACTGCCGATTTTTTTTCTAATGGGGAAAAGAGGGAGGGACTGAATTTGGGAGAAGAAAAGTGAGGGGCAATGCATGGAGAGAGAGAGAGAGAGAGAGAGAGGGAGGAAGGGAAGGAAATAGGCAAACAGGCAGGTGAGTATACAGAAAGGAGAGACAAATAGGGAAAACAGTATAAAAAGAAAAATAAAATGAAAGAGTAAA
This sequence comes from Eulacestoma nigropectus, assembly GCA_013397775.1. Taxonomy (NCBI): domain Eukaryota; kingdom Metazoa; phylum Chordata; class Aves; order Passeriformes; genus Eulacestoma; species Eulacestoma nigropectus. The sequence continues at coordinate 1,464,203 of VZTE01005687.1, read as the reverse complement.
AGAAAAATGAAATTAAAAAGGAAATAAACATGGAAGGAAGGAAGAAAGGAAGGAAGGAAGGAAGGCAGGCAGGCAAAGAAGAAAGAAGAAGAAGGTGAAAAAAGAAAAAAGAAGAAAAAAGAAAGAAGAAGAAGGAGAGAAGAAGAAGAAGAAACAAATGGAAAAAAAAGAGAAAAGGAAAGAAAAAGAGCAAGCTAAGGAGTCAAACACTGTTTTCTTCCTACATATTTGTCTGGAGAGGTACACGCAGGTATGTTTGATGTGCAGACACAATTTAAAATGACCTTCTACAAATGTCCTAGTGCACAAAACAAGAAAAAGCCATCACTTTAAATGTCTGGAAAAGTTCATTATACTTTCTCCAGTCTCTGTGGAGCATCTTTAAGCAAAAGCATGGTAACTAATATATCAATTTTCTATCGCCACCTATGAGTGAAAATGTAGAACTGCAAATTATTCTTCTGTGCATAACAGAGGAAAGAGACGAGACTGTTGTAGTTCAAATATTTCCAGACACATATTTTTATGTCTGAGGCAAAACCAACTACAATCATTGGTTTCTGGAGGAAATAAGTCAATTTTCAGCATATTTAGGGTTTATTAATTTATTTTGCTTTATTCATATCATACATTTTGGGACTTATTTCAATAGTTCTACTGTCTTAACCTAACTGAAGCCAAAATTTGGGTGTTCTGTGGTCCAAGATAAAGACCCTTCTGATTTGGATGGTGCACACCATATAGAAACAGGGGTAATCTCAACCTCCTGTATCTACACAGAATTTCTACATTATGAGCCCTGAGATACAGGTAGTGATTTAATGGCAACTAGTGCAAGAGGAGAGGAGGAAATACGAGAGAAACATGGATCAAAATATGCTTAAATCAACAATAGGGTCAAAGTGGAATAGACCAGAAAATCTGAGTGAATGTAAAACAGTGAGATACAGATTGGTTGAAAAATGGAGCTGAAAGAAGAGTCAGGATTAGGGAGGAAATGGACATAACTGATCCCTAAGGTCACAGAGTAATAAGGAAGGAATTCTGTGAGATGGCAGCAGCAGGACTTGAGGAAGAGTAAAGCAAAGTGAGGACAACACAGAATTTTTTGACGTGCTCCTTTAGGATCTAGGAACTCTGGATATCATATTTAGCTGAACCACAGTCTTCCTCTGTGATTGAAAAAAAAAGAAAAAAGAAGAAAAATAGGATAACTCTGGGCCCATTTCATGGCAAGAGTCCTGGTGGGATTCATTAAGTGAATGAAACATTGCAGCACAGAGATCTTTGAGCAAGTCTCCCCAGGCTCCTGGATAGTCATTGAGGAAAAGCATATGTAGGCTGTGAATCATCTGCGTGCATTTGGCTGGATGAATTGCATTTAAAAAGGGTCTATTTTGCTCCATTGTCTTTGAAGGGAGTCAAGGGTGCCCAGCTCACATGGAGACTTCTGGAGCAGTCATTCAGCTGCCTCTTCTTGTGAATGGAGAGAAATGGGCATTTCCAGAGTGTGATTCATTCCAGCTATCCCGAGCACTTGTCTAAATTGCCTTCTGGAATTGCCTTTTATTTCTTTATTTTAAGAAAAACGCAGCCTGTTATTCCTGAGTGACTAACAGGCTTTGATAACTCACACTTCCAAGTCTAAAGTTAGGTGAGATGAATCCCACTCAGGAAATACGAAATCCCCATTAATTCCTTCCTGCCAGACAGTTTAGTTGACGAAGGTTTAGAGACCAGCAGGGCTGAAAATTCGTATTAAAACTGTCCTGTTTCTTTTTCTCCCACCTGCCTCAGGTAGATGGATAACATATTGATGCTGTGTCTCTTGGACACACCTCTTGATATACCACAGAGAGGTACCTAAATGCTCATAATTCTGGCAGCTCAGGAGGCATCATTGTGCCTCCAGCCCACAGCTCCCTGTGCCCCAGTTCTTGGGGAAGGATTGTCTCATTTCACTGTAAGGAGTAACATATGGAAGTTGCTTGCAGGGAGGTAAGAAGGCGTAAAGGCAGAGGTCATAAATAAAATGACCCAGTGTAAATGTTGAGGAGTTCACTGAAGGAGAAAGCAAAGTTGAAGCAGCAGCATTAAAAATTACCAGAATAGTTTAGGCATATGGTGAATTCTGAAACAGGTCTTTCTATGTTTGTGTTGGCTCTGCCACAAAATATCTGTGTGATCCTCAGCAGGGCACAGAAAAACTCTCGGGAAAGTCAGGCGCTCTTTGCTTATAGAGCATTAGCCAGAATAGAGCCTTCATATAATGAAATTTTTATTTATCCTCTTTAACAGCAAAGATACAGAGAAAGCTTCCAAAAGGCAAAAAGCTTAATGGCTTTGAACTGAAAGACAATACGCTTAGATTGGACATCAGTGAGAAATTAGTAAGAAACCTTTACTGTGAGGGTGGTGAGGCCTTGGCACAGGCTGCCCAGAGAAGCTGTGGAAGTGTTTAAGGCCAGGCTGGATGGGGCTTGGAGCAATCTAGTCTAGTGAGTGGCATCCCTGCCCATGGCAATTGTCTTGGAACTAGTTAATTTTTAAAGTCTCTTCCAACCCAAACCCTTCTGTAATTCTTCAGTGTTCTGATTCTGTGATTAGATCTAAGATCAATGGACTCTTCTGATCATTTTGCTTTACTTTGCATTATTTGAAGGGAGGCATAAAATATGACTGTTTTATTATGTGACACCATACCAAAGGAATCAGAGGGTGTCCCTGTTTGGAAGGGACCTTGGGAGGACAAGTGGTCCAATTCCCTGCTCAAGCAGGGCCACCTGAAGCCAGTGGCCCAGGACCATGTCCAGATGACTTTTGAATATCTTCAGGGTAGGAGATGACCTCTCTGGGCAACTTCTGCCAGTGTTTGGTCACCTTCTCAGTTAAAAAGTATTTCCTCAATGTCTAGAGGCAACATACTGTGTTTTGGTTTTGTACCAGTTGCCTCTGGTCCTGTCACTGGGCACCAAATGACAAATATAGTGCTGAAACAAATGCACGTCTTGAGATGGTTGTTTTCTTTACATAGGAAATATGACAGTTATCTTGATAATTTTCTCTTTCTTATATTAAGAATTTCATAGGAAATTAGTATTTATCACAAACCTAATGAATATTCCCAGACTATTAAGGAATAGAGCATTTTTGAAAGCCTGTGTGGACTGTATGAAATATTTATAATTTCATATTGATTTTGGTAGCTTTGCTGGTAAATATTTTAATTAAAGAATTTCACAAAAGAGATGAGATAGAGAAGAACAGGAGGGTTCTCAGCTTTTTTAAAATCCCTTTTTTTGATCCCTTTCCCTAATACTTCTGGTCAGCTGTGAGAGACAAGCATCAGGTTATAAAAAACTGAAAGATGTGAGCAATGAAAGAAAGTCTGGTGCATTCTCCAGATGCTCATTTTTAAATGCAGTAGTAGCATATTTAGGACCTAATTTAAACAAATCATTTAAACATCAGAGTTTTAATTTTCATCATCTGCTGCTCTGTCCAAATGTTTAGGAATTTGGGATATAAGTTTGAAACTATTTTCAGAGATCTAGGACTCATGCCTTGTGAGAAGAAAACTTTTAAATTAACCCTATTGGACAATCAAGAATTTATTGTTCCAGAAGCTATTTTTACTACTAAAAAAAGAAAATATCTGTTACTTAGACCATTTTTTGGCATTAGATATACTGTTAAAAATGTTCAATTAAAATTTGTGCAAGTCTCAGAGTATTTCTACTTCACTGAAGATATAATGGAATATATTTAATTTGAGTGAAAGGATGTTAAAGATATAATAAAAGACTTTGACAGGTTTCTCAGAGAGCAAATGAAATTTAAATATGCAGATCCTACAGGCAGAAAAAAGAAATGTTCTCAGAGATCTGATTAATACACTTCAGTTGAGCAAATATGGCTTTACCACTAATCCAGGTAAAATAAAAGCAATATATTAAATGATTAATCTGCAGTCTAAGTTATCCTCAGATTTTTGAGGATAAAAAGAATATGGAAAAATTCATACAAAACAGATGTAATGTCAATGAAGCCTAAAGTGAAGAACGGAAAAGTCACATGACCCTGTAACAAAAGGACAATTATTAGTCACTTGAATAGTTAAAATTGCTCTGACTACTCATACCACATTTTTCTTTTACTTGCTGTACACGTTACATATGTGCTGTATGTATTATTTGTGTGAATTGTATTTAAATCTTAATCCCTAATTTAATAAGACAACCCACACAAAGAGACTGACTCTCAAGTTCAAAGCACAATTTAAAATACTAATTTTTTTTGCTTATCTTGGTACCAAAAAAACCCCAAAAGTCTATAGGGAAAAACAGGCTGGAAAACAGATGCAAGTCACTCCAAAAATTGTTTTAACCAATTAAATTCTGGGTACTCAGTGGGTACTAATTGGCAGGACAGACTCTCCAGGATGAGGGTTCACTTGCAGTCTTTAGAACTAACTAGAATTAAATATAAAATTACAATCAAGCTGGGAATCCAAGATTTGAGGGATAAATCATCAAAAATACTAAACTTTCATTTTAAAAATGGCACAAGGTCTGGTTTTCAGAGATGGTTACATGGCTACAGCAATATATTACTGTTAGCTAAAATCTTTAAAAACCCACAGTTCATATCTCCTAGGAAATTACTTGTGTCCCTAATTTTCTCCTAGACACAAATGATACATAAATATCTAATTTTTTTTATTAATAGAACTTGATCTCTTAGAAACTTTCGGTTCCTTTGAAATATTACTTCAAACTCTCAGCTGACATGAATTTAATGATATGATGCTACTGTTGTTCATGAGGCTCAAAATTTGGTTTTCTTTTTATTCCAACACGCCAGCTCCAGGAGTCCTGTTATGCAAGAATCAATTTTTATTTAGTAAAAGATTAGCTTCTGCTTCTTGCCATCCACAAAAAAAGTATGAAAATGCAAAACAACACTTAAAGCAAGATGGAAAACAAATTGAATTAGTTCTGTAGTTCTGAAAATCTGATTTTTTTTTTTTTACACTGGACCTTGTCTTTCAAGAAGGGGAGAGACTCATCAGCTGTCAAAGGCTGAGGTTATTGACACTGAGCTCCCTGATGTTCAAAGAGAAACCCACAGGTTGCTCTTACATTGAATACCAAGGAGATCAGCATTATTGTGTCAATAAGGAATACAGAGTGAATCAAACAGAATGTCTGCATGCTATAAATACCTTGAAATCAGCAGAAATGTCATTCCGAAAAAGGGAGACCCAGTTTTGCAGAAGTGAAATAAACAATTTTGCATGAATAGCCCGAAGGGAGATATGGGTTACAAAACCATCTTTCTCTGCTGCTTTCTCCTGGCTTTTCAGCTGGCTGGTGTTTTCTCTCTCTGCTTTTCTCTCTCAGTTCTGACTCAGTCAGGCAACTCACTTATTAAGTAAACAGCCTTCAGAGCAGATTGTCTGAGGAATGCAGTTCCATTAAGTAAAAATATGGTGCAAGAAGCTCTTGAGAAGCAATGATCAGAGATCTAAGAAAACAAATGAACAAATGCACTTTCTGATTTAAATATATTATTGTTTTTAGCACCATTATTCATCTTCCAGTAGCTTCAGAACAAACGTCTCGCTGCACTAAACTTTCACAGGCATAAACATCTATTCTGCCCTAAATAACTTCCAGTGTAATTGAATGTTAGTAACATAAAACACTTATCAGGAAATGAGGCTGACTCATAGAGTGAACTCACTGTGTGACAGGTGGGTTCCAATCTATTTTTTCAATTAAAAAAAAAATGTTCTTTGTGTTGATCTTGGGGTCTCTCAAAGGCTGGTTGTTTTTTAAGATACCCTCCTGCAGTCATGGCTGCCAAAATACTTGTAATTCTCCATTCAGCATTCAGCTTAATCATCCTATTTCCTAAGGGCCTTTGAAGGTTTTTGCACAAGAGAAGGGAAGGTCTACAAACCCCTGTGACTTCCCCTGCAAAGGCCACATTGCTGTACAAAATATGAGATGGGAACAGCAGTGGGGCTGAAATGGCTTTAAAATACCAGAGGGTAGAGTTAGATTAGATATTAGCAAGAAATTCTTCGTGGTGAGGGTGATGAAGCACTGGAACAGTCTGTCCAGAAAAGCTGTGGCCGCCCCATCCTTGGAAGTGTCCAAGGGCAGCTTGGATGTGGCTTGGAGCAACCTGGGACAGTGGAAGGTGTCCCTGCCCATGGAAGGAGTGGTATGAGATGATCTCTAAGGTCTCTTTTAATCCAAACCATTCTTTGATTCTTTAATTCCATGTCAGTGGTCCCCTGTAGCAGCCAAAAGCAGCTTTCCCAGGTCTCACTCAGCCCTTGACTCACAGCCCAGTGCAGAAATCTATTGTCTTTGCCACTCAAAGTTAACACATTCTTCTTATTGTCCAAGACCAACAAAGCACTTTGGAAACTGAAAGCGTTTCAAAACATGCCTGGAGCATCACTTTAGAAACAAGCAGACGCACAATATCCCTGTGAGGCAGAACAATGCTATTATACTAATTTCACAGATGGATAAACTTAAACGCAGTAAGGTAAGGCCTCGATCCAGTTTGGTGCTGTGCTTTGATATTTTAGGGGATTAAGCAGCACAGAGAGCCTTTTTTTCCCTAGCAGGAAAGCTGAAATACAATCCATACAAGGAAATAGAATAGCAGTGCAACTGCAAATGCATTTACACGCACAACAGGCCCATGGAAGAACGTGGCTTACCAGTTGCAGGGCTCCTTTTCTCTGCTGAGCCGCACAGGTAACAAGGATACCAATGAATATTTTCCCAACAAGCTGCTTAGTTTTTTTTTTAAACAGCAGTAAAATGAGACCCATCTGCCTCAAAACACTTCTGTGTTCTCCAAGCTGGCGTGAGTTCAAGGCAGATGTTGCCTCTGCTCCACTCCTTTCACCCTCACCTCACCAGCAGGGCAGAATAACCTTCCTCAAGCCCATGGAGAGCACCCAGGTGTCCTCATGGCCATGCTCAGATCTCTACCCAGACCCTCCCCTGAATGTTAATGCTGATCTTCTTGCACTTCCCCTGGAAGAGGCTGCACTTGGGCAGGGTGACAGATCTTTCTGCATCTGCTGGGCAAGAGCGTTGCTGAGTTTGATCTCACTTTTTCACTTTGCACTACATGAAATTTTTAATTGTCTAGTTGAGAGAGTGTGGCAGCTGACAATTGCTTTGTTCAGAGTCACAGAGCTGATAATGCTCTGTTCATGAAACTGGGGCTGTTAATGGTTCGTAAGCTGATACTTCCTCACACTTGATTGTGCACAGTAGACTTCATAATTTGAGCTTGTCATTTTCATTTTTCAGGGGGGAAAAACTACAACAAAACCTTTCCTTTTCACAGTAGACTTCTCTATAAGTGTATAATTACATCCTGATGTTCTCTGTGATTTGTATCTTGTTCAGCCCATTGAAAGTCAATTTTAATACACTTTCATAAAATTTTTATTTTGTTAGGAAAAAAATGTTTTTTTTTTTCCATGAGACATTGTGGGGGTTCTGTTTTCTTATATATTAGTACTTTAAATACATAAAAGATGCTCCAAAGAGCATTTACATCAGAGGGAATCTGTATCCATTCCTATCTTGATAATTACTTCAAGAAGAAGTGACTTGTCATTTGTGCAAGTGATTGGCTGTGGAAGCATCTCCATATCCATCCCAGGTCCTCAACACAGAGACGGTAGAAGTCCCCTACAAGGATCCTTCCACATCTTACAAAGTTTTAATAATCAGACTTTCAATGTTAATGTAAGAGCTGCTTGCAAAATCATAGAAAAATAAACTATTCCAAATCTTGCATCAGCTGACTGCTGTGGCTTTGGATACATCAATTAAGTGGCTGAAAGGTAAAGCATTCTGAGTATCTTAGTATCTGATTCTTAGTATCTTATCTTCAAGCGGGCTTTGAAGAGTTGTTTCAGAACACATTATTGTTCATAAAGGTTTTTTTCTTGGTAATGCAAGCCTAAATATTAAAAGCAGACTGTTGATTTTAGGTGTTTAAATTTTTAGATGGCCATGAAGTCCTATGCTCTGAAAAGCAGGCTATGTTCAAGCATCTTTGTTTAGAGAACGCAAATTGATAATAATCTTAAAACGATCTCCTCTATAATTACATTACAGACAACTGCAACCAGAACCACCTTAGAGACATATTTTGTAAACAATTTGTGAGACAGTTCCTGTTAGAATAATACCTAGCCCCAAATGACCAGATTTACACTTTTATTCCATGATTGCAGAATGGAGACAAGGGAAGGTTCGGAGTCTGCCTTGGCTTTGCAGCTTGTATTGTCAGGGAACCAGACACAAAAGGTGATTTCAGCTGACTAAGTAGAGGATATCCAAAGCTATGTAGTTAAATAAATAAATAAATAAATAACATATGGATGTTTCATATATAGTTGTATTTATGTGTGAATAAAATTGTAGTTTGTACAATCATCCAGGATGTCCTGATACAATAAATACAGAAAATTTTCTGTCTATAAGGAGCCAGATAAGCCCAGAGAAAAGGCTGTTTGCAATCACTTAGTAACATATTTACCTGATTTCCCATTTCTTTCCGGAGTTTAGGCACTTGGCAAAATAGAAAGGGAGAGATTTTTTCTCAGGGGCCTTAAACATACACAGCCCAGCTTGTTACCTGCCGAAATTGGGAGTTTCAATTCTCTTAGACTTAGAAAATCTCCTACACATATTTGCCATTTCCTAAGGCACTTTTCTAACCACAAGGCCAGAAATTTGAGATACAGCTGACCAAAGAAACAAGAGTCATGAAGTCAGCACATAGTGTGGACCCTAATTTTTTTAACATGGTTGTTAAGAAATATCTTCTCGGGGAGAGGGAACGGAATTGTACCCCTTGATAATGAAATAATTTCTGTGTTATAACAAAGAATCTTCTCATTTGGAAGACTCTCATATAAGACTGAGGTTAAAATGTTTCTGTACCTGTGTGGTTTAGGTTCCTTATGTAGAGAACAATCATAAAACAGATGTAAGTGTATGCTTTTTCCTCCTGTTTTAAGAACCAAACAGGGAACTTCTTAGGTCTCACTCAAAATTTCTTGCCAGAAGTCATCCAAATCCTGAGAGAACTTCCCTTTTGTCTTACACAATATTCATATATTTGCTGAGACTCAGTGATATTCTCCATCTTCATGCCCTGAAAAAGAAACACTGAAAAAAAAAAAAAATCAATATGGTGAGATCATAAAAAATCTCTGTGATATATAATCTGAAAGTCATGTGACCATCATTATCATTAGCAAATCTGTATTAAATGCATAACTCCTGCTCCCTTCTCTGTCAATTTAATGCTTTTAGAAATCAGTCATGCAAATACCATTCAGACGATTTGATTTGCAAATCTGATCTGCCCTGTTCTAGAGGTAAGCTGAAGAGTAATTTAAAAATCATAAGGACTGTAATCCCCATTTCTAACTGCATGCATTTCATTGTACAGATGTACTCAAATACTTTGGGACGTTTAATTCTTCCTAAACTTATCGCAGTTATTTAAAAGCACTGCAATATTCCAGAGCAATTTTCCAAAGTTCTACAGCTAAACTGCTGTTTGCTGTGGCTATTATAAAAATATGGAAACACACAGAATATTATCTCAATTTAAGAAAGTCAGATTTATCTCACCTAGTTTTATCCATCTGAAAGTTATACATCTGCCCTGGTTATCTGGGGTCTCTCAACAACCAAAGGAGAGAGACACATCACGAGAGCATGATTCATCCCTCCTATCTTAAACACCTACCTCACTCTGGAAGCTGATGCAATTTTTCCTAACTCTTAAAAATGGATGTCTTATTTCCAATCTGAATCTGTCTAGTTTCAGCTCCCAGCTACTGGATCCTGACATGCTAGATTAGTGAGTTATTTACTATAAAAAATATCTTCTTGCTGTGTATGAAGAGTGCAAATAATCTACTCTTCAAAGAACAGAATAGATGGAGATTCCTAGTTTCCCACTATATGACATTGTGGTTGCTCTTCAGATAAGTCTTGAGAGATAATATTTCTTATCACCCCAACTGACACAGCTGGAAAAAAATAGACAGATTTCTGGGCACATAAGCTCTTCTTTAGGACTCACTGAGTTCAAATCTTCTCTATGAAAAGCAAATTTATTTTCATTTTTAAAAAACCATTTAACTTGACAAATTAAAGCTTTGCAAGGGAAGAAGCACTTCTTACACATAATTGGCACTCTAAGGTTTTAATTCTACAAAAAGCACCACAATAGTGAGCCAATTTGTCTTCTATTACCAAGAGTCTTTTTCCAGTGTATACTCAGCAAATTCCATACATAAATGTGATGATTTAAGATCACACTCCTGAAGCTGGTGGGAACCAATGGGATTGTTTCCACTAAATGACTTTCATTCAGGCCTTTTGGTTCAATTCTCTATACTCACACAGGATGAAAACTTGTATAGGCATTGAGCAGCAGTCATTAGGAAGCTGTGGTGTGCTTGTAGGAATAAAGTTCACATAAATGGTGAGAGAAAGCACACTGTTAATTTGCATTTTACTTTAAAACTCAAAGTGTATTCTAGAAACCCATGACCCTATTATCAAAGGCTAGAAGAAGATAATGAGATTCTAAATAAGGCCCTGAATAAATGAAGGTTTTCTCTCAATTATGAATGGATACATGCTTACTATTATAAAGGTGTTCTCATGCCACTTTTCTGAGGTCTTTGTCAAAACTTTCACTTTGTCAGATGAAGGTTGAAGGGACATTTTTATTTTCACAATTACAAGCTCACTGTGAAAAAGGTCCCTAGTAAAAAATACAATCCCTAAGCAAAGATATTCCAGCAACTAGGGGAGACCACTTTAGAACCTTTGACAATTTTACCCTCTTGGAAATATGAAACCATTACTAACAGATCTTAAACAAATGGATGAAATTAATACACATATCCCAGAACACAAGAAGTTAATGGGAAAAAGAAAAAAAAATAAAGCTGCAGCTGTAAAAAACAAAACAAGACAAAACAAAAACAAAAACAAAAAAAACCCACAGCTTTTTTGTATTTAATTGCAGATACAAAATTAATCTAATTTTCTGAAAAATTCTTCCCCCTAGTTTTCCTTTTTTCTTTTATTCCCTAGCTTTCACAACTTGATCTTAAAGCAAAAAAAATACCTATTTCAGTAAACCACATGGGAACAACATTTCAGTGGTAGCAAACTTTCTGACATGAGATTTAGGAGATATTCCAAAGGCCTTCCCCAAGGCCATTTAAATCTGGTATATCCATTATATCAGAGATATAATGATGAACAAAAGCAATATGTTATTGTTAATTTAATCACAGTAATTAATACTCTAAGACGTTGACAGGAAAAACGTGATTCAGGTTATCAGTTTAGTTATACTGGAAAATAAATATCTGATGCTTCACAAAATGCCAATTACATCATCAATAATACTTCTGTCCAAATATCCAGGTAACAAAAATAAATTGCATATGAAGCAGGAATATAATTCTGTTCCTATAGTGCATAAAAGCATGAGAACTCTTTCCTCTTTTGTGGTTGAATAAATGATATTATTGGAACTGCTTCATTATTTCTTGAATCTACATTGGGTTTTCCCTGGGGCACAGCAACTGAGACATGCTTGATTCTCTTTACGTGTCCTGTAACTTGTCAGCAAGCTGATGCAATTAGGACTTTTGCTTCCTGGTGGTCTGTATGTGTGCCCTGAGTGATTGGTTTTATTTAAAGATGGACCAGATTTAACATTCTTCACGGAGATAAGCACCACAAACTGCAGGTCAATTCACACCAGAGCCCAGTCACAATTAGTTTGCTATATTTAGGGTTTTTTTCTGAACTAGCTCTCGAGTGAAATTCTTGCGTTGTTTTGCAAACAGATGAAAATGGAAATTGGCTGGTGGATTAAAATAGAAATTCATAAGCTTCTTATGAAGTATCCCTGCTATGAATAAGGGTTGTGCTGAAAAATCAAACTATTCCTATTATACAGAGTAGACATCTTTCCACCTGAATGCTCTTATCTTTTTTTGATCATATAAGACAAACAAGAAAGATTCTCTGGATTTAGAAACAAGACTAACCCCTTCAAATCCACCAATTTGAAGAGTGAAAGAACAAGTCATTCATTTTCTATCCATTTTTTATTTAAAACTGTAACATTTATATCTCTAGTGAAATATACAGGTTTGTTTCATTGGCAGTTACAAAGCCCTTTTGTGCTGTTATCTTATTCTTTATATTCATGTATCTTTCTTTTAGAAAGCTAACAAATGACAGATTTTTAAACTGTCTCAAATTCTTTGGAACTCCTACACTTTCAAGAACTTTACTCCCTTAAAGCGGCAAAAATTAGGAACTGTGATAGACATTTTAAGTGTACTCTTGCAACTTGAATTTCTGATTTTCAATAAAAATCCTTATTCTCAGATGAAAATGGCTTTGGCTGAATACAGTTTATTGTAGTCAGAAATCTATCTCAGTAGTTCACAAAGTTTAAATGAGATTACTTAAGCAGATTTTTAATTTTGAAACATGAAAAAAAAATCAAAACCAAACCCAGGCCTCAGTTATTCACATTAATTATTGAAATTCAAACTCAGATTTTCATATAGTCATTACTAAACTTGTATTTTATTTCTTAGTTCTACAGCTGAAGATCAACAACTTGTGAGCCCTTTTCTGTGATGTTTGAATCCTGTCTGCCATACATTCAGTAGGAATTTTCCTTTTGACAACATTAAGCTGTGAGGGAACAAATAACACAGCGTTTCAGTTTGCAACAGCCTGTGATCACCATTACTCACACAAAGACAACCCCCCAGGTTATGTGATGTCTGAGGAAAATGTTTAGAAATCCCCAGAGTGTCATATTTTTATAATGGATATTCACGCAATTATTCATGTTCTGTCAGACGCACTCTCACTCGCGGTATTTTTGCCACTTGTATTAATTTCTGTCTGCGGTACCTGACGCGTCTGACTGAGCCAAGACCTTGATTTTCCCAGGAACGCTCCAAACTGAGAGGCAGTTGCCAGTTCACCAGAATATGTTTGGTCAGGAGATAAGATGAGCACAGAGAGGTGAAGTGATTTTCCTGTGGGCACAGAGTGTGTGACAGCACCACGTGAGGTGCAGAGCTGGGAAGGGAACCCTGATACCTCTTTTGGAGGACAGGGCCAATGTGTGCTCCATTCACATCAGCTGCATAGCTCAAAGGCAATTGAAGAGAGAAAAAACACCTCTTAAAAGTTGGTTGGCTTAACTATACAGTTTTGAGGACACCAATAAGGGAATGCCCTCAAGATCATGAATATAGATGGAGGGAAACAAGATATAAAGGAAAAAAGAGCAGTGCCCAGTGCGAAACACTGACCACATGAAATGTAGCAAGAATCAGAGAATCACTGAGGTTATAAAAGGCCTCCAAGATCATCGAGTCCAACCATTAACTCAGCACTGCCAGGAGAAAAGCTCAGGCAAAAGTGATACAGAAATACTTAACGCAGCCCAATAAATCTGATATCCCCAAACCCAATAAAATGGTGAACCAATCTCATCTCAACGAAAGAAAAAACATATCTGAAAAGCAAATTATCACTATTTTCTAGTGGGATGCTGACACAATATTCTGCAATATTAATTTCTAACAAATTCAATTTTTTAAAATCTACATGTGGAAGAAAATATTTTTTTTATTTTTCTGAAATGAATTATTTACTGACTGTAGAACTTCTGTTTTTTCATTTGGAAAATATCTTCCTTAAATATTTAGAAAAAAATATCTATAAACAGCATGCAGTTTTAATTACAATTTATACGCTTGCATTTTAATTGGCTTTTAAACTAATTTAGCTTGTTCTTAAAGTTAATTAAACTCATTGGGGGGAAAATGTTCCTTAATTCAGTTGTGAAAATGGAGCAGATGTGGAGATGTATTTGTGATTGTGTCTATCAGTCTGAACTTATAACAATCCTTTTAATCTTAAACTGTTTAATAGACCTTAAAACAAAGTGTTTGCCATATGATCAAGGTGCCCTGTGCATTTTCTGCTTTCAACATTAAAATTATACGTGCACAGCACATTATTTTTTAATTAGTTTGTCCCTTCTAAAATTCATTGAAGCTGAATATGACAGGGTGCTCCACTGACTGTATTGTTAGAACTTTGGGACTTGGGGACTATTCACTGTAAGTTTCCAAACATTTAAGTAATTCAAATTCAAAATCAGGGCTTGATTTGAACAGTTGTGACTTTTGCAATGAGCTTCTGGCAGGCCAGGGAGCATTTTGGCAGGGAGAAGAGAGAATGCACATTCTCAGGAGAGGAAAATATTAGGAATACATATCAGTTGAATTAGAGGTCACTGTGGCACCGCAGTTTAATACTTGACATAGATTTGAAGTGGCCAAACTGATGTTTACAGCAGTTCTGCTGTTGGAGAACTCATCATGGGCTGGCTGCAATTCCTACGGAGTCCAGAGGTCTCTTAGTCCATGCTGAACTTGATATTAAACCAGTTTTCATTTACAGCTGGTTCAGGTGCCCTTACTCCAGTCATAATTACAGTTGTCCACCCTGAAAATTAAATTGTTTATTTAGAAAATGGTATGGGAAAAATTTAATTCCCAAATATCAATTCATGAAGGAAAGTTCCTTCCAGTCAAAGAGCCCCACCAGGTTCCAGCTTTGATTCTTAACTTGCTGTGGTAGTAGGGTGTGCATAGTGGTAACTAGTGAAAAAATAAATTCATAGCCCATTGTCCCTAAAGTGACCTGTTCATATTCCTTTTCTGAAAGACTTTTATCCCCTAAACAAACTAAACTATATCCTCTCCAGGTTGTCCATGAAAATGGTCCAGTTAAGATTTCTGGTTACAGAGATTGTACCTGATACATATTGAACAACCAGGGTATTGCAGACAATTCATCTTCTGGTAGACACAGAACATTAAAACCATAAAAAGAATCCAAGCCTTCAAAAGGCTTGATCATTAAAATGATCAGAAGTGACTACCCAACAATGCTCGTTAGCCCAGATTTTGAATGGTGTTTAACCAACATAAGCAAACAAAGGAGGATTTATTGTGAAGGTTGAGGGAGAACAATAGCCAGCGTTTCAGTCACCTCAGAACAAAGTGCAAGACAACTAGAAATTCAGAAGGTAAAAAAAAAAAGAATTTAGAGGAAGAAAACCAACTCTTTCATCCTCACTGTATCCAGCATCTGTGGGTCAGTGGTTCTGAGGTCACTAACACAGCCTTACAAGTTTTATAAAGAAAGCCTCGGTTAGCCTATGGTTCTGTTATTGCGGCAGAAACAAGCTCTCTGCTGGTTTGTTAACTTGTTTTGATTCTGCTCTACTCTTGTTTCATTGACGTACACCAGGCTGACATCCAGAGACACTCTTCTTGGGCAGTCATGTGTATCGGGCCCGGTACGCTCGCTGTCAGCTTGATAGAACTACTAAATGACTGTGCGCTGATCCAGAAGCAACCATTCCTCACACTGTGCAACTTGTTGGAGCTTTTATGCATACTACATAGTGTGTGACAGCTACTTTTGTGAATGTGTAGCTGCTCATTATATACACATTTAAATTCCTTTGCTGTAGCTCCTGCATGTATTTCACTTACAGATAAACTTTATGTTTTTCTCCTTTTGTCACAAGTCTTTATTTTTCATGCTCTCTGGAATTGAAAGGATTTTTTTTACAAGCTTTTTCTTTACTGACCATCCATGTTTGCGAGAACTATTTCATTAACTGGTGCAGCAGATAAACCTTGTGGAATTAATCCATTTTTCACACCCAAAAGCAAATTGAAGTCACCTCAACACTTCCATAAAACTGAGCTTGTACTTTTTAGATTACTGAGCACAGAGATGTGTGCATGCCTTGTTGGAGGAGCTGTACATTTCCATAGGAAATGTTCTTTTTTACATCATTGTGGCTCATTAGTCTTTCTTCCCCAGTGCTGCATCTCAAACCCATAAGGAGAAGCTCCATGGTATGTAGCTCTCCCTGAGGCAGATAAACACAAGTGGGAGATTGATAAGGGATCTATGGGATCCACTTAACCTAAAAGGAAGCAGGGACCACATATTCCCTTGCCTGACTAAACAGTGTCATGGATCACCCCGGTCACACTATTCACATGAATAAGGAATCACAGTTCCAAATTCTGAGCTGTTATAAAGCTCTCTCTAGGTTTAGCTGCATTGTAAATATTCCCCAAATGGATTAGCACGCTTGGTTTCCTGGTGGCTCCTACAATGTAAACCTAAGGTCATGTGTAGGATTGTGAAGGTCAATAACCCAGTGTCAGAACATGAATTTCCATTGGGTTGTGTCTATTTAGCAACTGTGGTCTCCATGAATTACTGATAAAACCTTCTGATATATCTTCACCAAAAACATGAGTGATACTGAATTTTCAGACATATCCTTCTAGGAGTTTGGCATCACATTTAATTATCTAGGATCCTTCTACAGTCAATTAATCTACTAATATAATCTAATTTGGGGGCTGTCCTGTGCAGAGCCGGGAACTGGACTTCACTGATCCTTGTGCATCCCTTCCAATTCACAATATTCTATGATTCTAACTGAAGCAACTTCTTGAATAAGGGAAAATATTTTTTGTACCTCTAGAGGGATTTTCTCATGTCCACTTACATTTCATACTAAACTTAACCCAGAACTGTAGATTAAATACTCCCTGTTCACATTTTAATCCCATTCTCAAGCCTTCTCTTTTCTTTCCAAGATTTGTAGCTCCACCACGCCATCTAAGATCAGCCCAAGAAAGCCATTTCCTCAGGTCTCTAAACAGTGTTAATGGTCTGGAATACATTAGTCTAAGGTGCCTTCATTTTGTCATCATTTCAGACTTCTTTTGAATCTTCTGAGATTCCATGCTTCTGGCATCTACATTTACCCTTGGAAGAAAATACTGTCTTAACCTTGCTAATACGCAAGTCCCAGAGCACGAGCTGTCATGACTATGCAAGCAGTGAAATAACCACAAGGTCTCTGTAGAGTTTTAGATTATTCCCTATTTGCACATAGGTTAACTGTGATATGAAAGAAGAGAGGAAAAAATTATTCTGTACTGATTCCTGAAAAAGTGCTGGTAGGAGTCAGCACGTAATGTCACTCTTTATTAAAAGGCAAGTAATGTAATTTCCTTCTGTCATCCTTTAGTGACTTCAGTGACGTTTTCACTTTCCCTTCTTTTCAACTGCTGGTCACACAAGTTATGAGCCAAGTCAGCAGTTCATGAAGTACAATGGTTAGGCCATTGCAAAGGGCAAACTTAAAGGGAGGGTTTAATCTCATCTGATTTCAGACACTTCTATCGACCTGAGCTATACATCTATTCTCATTTCTAATGAGTGAGGAGAAACTGCTGGTTTTAAGAAGTTTATTTTAATCCTAAAACATGTTTTCTAATAAGCCATATAAACATGTTCCAAAAATGCAGATTTCTGTGCGAATATTAAATGAAGTCTGGGCTTCTAGTTCAGTTGTAGGTATGAGGCATCTAAATTAGAGAAGATTAATTCACCTTAAATAACTTAAAAGCAAAACAGGAACAGCATAAATCAAGTCTTGTAAATCATTCAGAGAATAAACAGAAGGCTTTGCTACACATCATCTCTGTTTGGAGATAACCTAACGTCATTTGAACAGAAAATACCTGAACTAGCATTTTCAACAAGCTCATATTGCATAATGTATCCCAAGTCACATAGGAAATGTCAATATGTTTTCTCTCTCCATTAACTTTAGAAGGCAATTAGAGGACTAGTTTACACTAGACAGATCACTTTTTGAAAGCTAGAAGTAAAAGAGATTAATTCTACCCTATCTGTTTGCTCTGTGGATTTATTTTTTCCCCAAATCAGGCTTGTGCTGTCAAGCAGTGTGTAGTCTGGCTAGATCTATACTGCTGACTGACACTTTTAAGAGCATGTGGACAACAGAGTGTTCAAAAGGCCCAGGTTCCCCTGCAAATGCAAGTGACTGGATCATTAGAATAGCCCTAATTCTGCACATTGTCTTTGTCCTGACAGCTCAGCACAGAGCTGGGGATCAAAGCCACTTCAGTATCATCTGAGACAGTGATCTGGAGACACCAGCACACAGAGTTATGCTCAGCAATATAATTTCTCATCTTTGGCTTTCCTTAAATTGAGCTGTGGATGCTGCATTTTCACTTTTGCAACCAAATTTTTTGATTGATTCCATGGTAGGATGACAGCATTTTAATTTTAGAGAGTTCTGAGTTAGCAAAAAGTAAATATCTAAGCACAAATATATCTTCTGCCTTTAATCTGTTCTGTATAACCCATCTGCATTGCCATCATTTGATGGGTGAGAGAACAGCACCTTGAGCACTGCATTGTACCTCAAATCCTGAGGTCAGTTTTGGGCCCCTTATGACAAGGAAGACATTGAAAGGCTGGAGCCTGTCCAGAGAAAGGCAACAGAGCTGGGGAAGTTCCTGAAACTGCTATTTATTTTGTCTCTTTTTTGTACGGATAACAGGTAATCTTGGTTAGCAACAATTTTCCAGTAGATCAGTAATGGAAGAGTCATATCCCATATTCCAAATCTAGTGGTTTTTACTAGTTTTAGAGAGGAGAATGAGCCACTTGTGTTTTAGACACAGTGGATGTCAATATTTCTCAGAATATGTTCCAAAGCCCATATAGAGGACTTCCATACGGAATACTGCTAGGATATTTTGTGTTATGCTGGAGATTAGCTGCAACGTATCAGTTCCAATCCCAAATTAAACCAAATAACAGAAAAAATTATCTTAATCTAGTAAGGGAGAATGCGTAAAGGCAAGAGAATAAAAAGGTTGGTTAATAACAAAGCATGAAATAAACTCACTTCCATCTAACACAAACTCAGTTTTACTTTGGAACAGCCTGTCCGTTTTAAGAAGTTGGTTCCAATGTTCCCATGCTGAACCAGACCACTTATGATTTCTTCTGAATCCAGACAAAAGCAATTCTTTACAGTTTATCATCACAATAATGATTCTGTCATATTTTCTCTGATACAAGATGGATGTGGATGTTGGAAATTGCTAAAGGGAATTCAAGATTATGCTATATTCCAGGGAGTGTTTTATAATATCTAGTGAAAATAACATTTTGTATTGTAGTGAATTTAAAAAACTACCTTGTCTTATAAAGAGGGAAGTGATCCATATATGTGTGTTTTTAAACAGAAACAGCTCCTTTAATTAATTTAAAGAATGATAAATTAAATAAAATGGCACAGACAATTAGGGGAAAATATAAACAAAAATTTGAATCAAATAAATTTGAAAAAAATTAGCATTAAAATGGTGAGAAGATGAGGACATTATAGTAGTTTATATACTTTCTACTACTAAATACAGATGAGTATCAAAAATTCTATAGAACCCTTAGCTCTGATCAACATGGCTTTCCAATTTTTAGCTATGTAAAATTACTTAAAAGACTTAAATAGTGTTTTCAAGCATTATTCATTTCTTTCAACTTTGTCTGCAATAATTGTGGCTACAAATGTCATCACTTTGAAAAATTCTTACAGGGCCTGTTGTACTCACAGTTCTAATACCGTCTATTGAGTTATCACATTGCATGGGCTTTGAATTAAAACATTTATCATTAAGAAGCAACTACTTTAATATTTCTACTCTATAAATATAAGATGGTCTTGTATCATCTTTAACTTCCTACAATTCATCAGAGTTGTGCTAAAATTGTTCTAAAAATAAAGTCTCCAAAAGAATATAAATAAAAATAAGCCAAAGTTAATATTGTAAAAAGCATAGGTAATAAACTCTTCACAAGTCTAGATTGTTTTGCACAACTTAGGTGTAGGAAAAATTTTCTTTCCATGGAAATACAAGTGAAATAAAATTCTTTATCTGGTACAATTGGAAAAGAAAATTTCTGCCAATGTTTAGAAACTTTCTCACTAGCTCCACAGCTACAGATGTCTCCCATCAGTGAAATTGTCTTTCCAGCCTGTGGGTTTTGTCCTTCCCCAGACCCTTTTTGCTTGATTTGTTGGTAATGGTGCAGATGATTCTTTCTTACTTGCAGGTATTCTTATTCTAAAAGTACATATTGCAAATACTTCGCTCCATATACATCCTATGTGTTTTTCAGTGCTTAGCTAAGGCCTCAAGAGTGCAATCATATTTATGGTTGGAGGAGAAAGATAAGCAGGGATGTATGAGCTGCCCACAGGAACAACCTTAAGTGATTACACTCCAAAATGGGGCATTTCAGTTCTATTTAAAATTAGATGAGAAAAAGACAGGCATTAGTGTGCCAAACACAGAAAGCAAGCAATGTTCTCAGGAAGCTGGGGCATGAAGCTCAAGATAAGCATCTTCCATTCCCAACTTTTTTCTGTCCAGCCTTATCGCCTTCAGATTGGGAAAAACAGAACCATAGAATATCCTGAACTGGAAGGTACCCACAAGGATCATTGAGTCCAACTCTTGGCCCTGTGCAGCACACCCCAGGATTTACACACCATGTGACTGAGTGCTGTCCAAATGCTTCCTGAACTCTGTCAGGCTTGGTGCTGTGACCACTCCCCTGGTCACAGGGGAGCCTGTTCCCATGCCCAACCATCCTCTGGGTGAATAGTCTTTACCTAAAATCTAATCTAACTCTCTTCTGACACAGCTTCATGCCATTACACAGTTCTATGCCATTAATGCATTCTTGCAAATGAGCATCTCTATCTTAAAACTCTTTTAAATTTATTTAAAAATCTAAAGTCACATATGAGAAAGAAACATTATTAGCATATATGTTATTTTAAACTTCAATTGCGGTAGAATCTTAGCTAGGAATTTCTTGGTTTTAAACAGAAATGCACGGTACATTAAAGGCATAAGACCTTTTTTCAGGAAATTTACCAGGATTATATCAATGCAATGAATGATGAACACAAAACATGGCGCAAAAAGTCCCAGTCATCATCTGGCTCCAAGATCAAATCTCTCTCGCTAAAAAAGTAATGAATGAGAATGGTTTCTTGTCCACACACCCTCAGAAAACCGAGTACATGTGGTGCCTTTAAACTGTACAATGCTGGTGGAGTGACAGATCTTGAAAGCCCATATTCCCCAGTATTTTAGCTCCTGACACTTTTGTTTTGTGGGAGTCTATTCATAAATTTTTATTTGCTGACACTTTTCATCATAAATGTTTAAAAGTAAAAGCGCATAATCATTTTCTCTTAAAAAAAAGCCCGATCGAAATCTCACTGAAGTCAATGGGAGCTTTTTTTCCTTTGACATCAAGAGGCTTTGGATCAGATCCATACAATACAATTTAGTACAGCAGTTAAACACGTGCTAAAGTTCCATGGACTACAGAGAAGCTTTAGACATACTCTCAACAAATGCCCTCAATATCCAGCTGTCGTGGGAAGAGAGCATTTGTTTGGTGGTTTTGGGAAGGAAGGATGAAGGCAAGAAGTAGAGGATAATTGAAGTTGATACAGTATCATAGAAACTTTTAATTAAAAACTAGCAAGTTTCTTACGGTGTTCACAAAAACTGAGAAGGTCACAGATATAAGTGGGCCAGTAGGAAAGTTTCTAAACTGCAGAAACTTCTAATTTTTGCATAAGACCTGTTTCTCTTTAAAAAAATGCACACTGGAATATTCTGGAACTGATATTTTGTTCTGTGCTCATATAACGTGCCCATATAACATTCCCAGGGATCTTAGAGCACAGAATACAAACTGCCAACCTCAGTAAATCTTTGAAAATAGGCCTGTAGTGGTTTGATCATATCTATTTCACTCTGTGAGATAAGGATTAGTAGAAATGCAAAGCAGGCCTAAAACTTTAAAGAATGTAAAGAAGTTTATTACTAACAGAGTTAAAAGTAACAAGAAATAATAAGAAGTTAAAGCAAAACTCTGTTCCCTCCAGCACTCCCCAAGCAAAAACCTCTTCCCCCCTCCCTTTTCTCCCTCCAGCACTCCCCCCTCCTTTCACCACCTCGCACAAAGGGTAAACAATTTTGGTCAGTGTTGCAGTCCTTAAAAGTCTCTTTCTTATGCTTAGGGAAAAAGGTTCCTCCTGCCATGCTGTGGACATTTCTTCACAGCTCAATTGTCTGCCCGGAAACTATCTACTGAAGTGAAATATCTCTCCCATGAAAATTCCACAGTATATTCATACTGCAATCATGGGCCATCACATGGGGTCGCAAGTCCTTTTAAAGATGAATTCTTCCAGCCCAAACAC
>VZTE01005687.1:1331275-1441337 GCA_013397775.1 Eulacestoma nigropectus | reverse complement strand
GCGAGCTGTGCAGGCTGGAAAAGGAGGCTCCGCTGGTCCCGCTGGGTCTGCGCGGGCTGCAGGAGGGGGGCGGAGAGGCGGCTCCCCTGGGCTGCATGAAGGGGGAGGGGAGGCTCCCTCCGGTTTCAAAAGCCGAGCTGGATGAATTCGGCTATGGGCAGTCCATGGATAGTTTAGCTGCTCGCGGCTCTGAGGGAAGGGAGAGGGTGGAGGAGGGGCGAGCAGGAGCCCGGGCCGGGCCCAGAGGCCGCCCGTGGCTCGGAGGCCCCCCCTTCTCCCTCAGGGGACCAGGAACAAGAGAGGAACTTCTGGCCCTTGCACGGGGTTTAAATATGCAAAATTCGCAAAAGCGCATTGGCTTAAAAGCTTGTCAATCAACGCAGTTTCAACCCATTACATTGCCTTATAGGGTAAATGTGTAATAGAACACTAGGAGTTGGATGCTATTATGTATAATACAACCTAAGCAGACGTGTAAGACTGAAAATAAATAAAATTCCTTTAAGTGCATTAAAAACCATCTAACTAGATGGTAAAGGTATAATCCTTAAAATCTCTTTTGTGGTGATCTGAGATGTCACAGGTTTTTTTGCAGCCAGCACTTAGCTGGCCATGTAAGTATGACTTTGTAGAAAAATCAGGAAATATGCATGAATAATGATTACATTGTAGGTGTAAGGACCAAAATTGTAGATCCTCAAGACTCACGGATGCAACATCACAGTGGGAACTGGGTGCACTCAGTCCCCGGATGATTTGGATGTCCATTTTGACTATCCAACACATCAGAAATAGGTGCTCAGATGGGCTTCCCAGTGGAAAACACTGATGCTAAATTGTGTTTCTACTATGTAATTTCTGCTGAAGAGAACATTCAACCTTCCGTGGAACCAGTACAACTGCAGATCCACATTTTCATCTTTGTATGATATTCCAGTGATAACTTCGCTTATTCACTACAAGAATTTAAGTTCTTTGGGCTTTGAACCTTGCTTTTTTCATTGCTTGAGTTTATAATGTTTAATGATCTCAGTTGTCCAAAAGGTTATGTGCAAAGGGAAATTGCTGCTGTTTAGACACAACTTCCCCATACAGTTATGCAGAAAAGTAAAATGTTGAAATAGGCACCACAGAGTGGTTGTTTTGAAGTATCTAACAAACTGGTGTTTATTAAAGTTAAAATTCAAGTAATCTAATTCTGTTTCTTTCCCTTCATATTTTAATTAAAGAAATCTCAATCTGTCCCTGGAAATCCCAAGTAGGAAAAAAAAATCAACCTTTTCTACAAACAACTTTAAAGTAAACTGGGAAAAAGCCACTAACCTTTTATGAAGTCTTAAAAAAAGGGAAAAATTTAAAAATATGTGATCAATAACAAAAAGTGTCTTCTGTGAGTCTTGTATCACGTCTGCTTTTAACACAAAGGCACATTAATGACTACACAAGCATGAACAGAAATGTTATGGGCTGTATTTGCCATCAACTTTGGCCATGGAAAATTAAAGCAAAGCATCTGACTCCAAGTTAGTTCCTTCTAAACCTGAAAACGGAACTTTAAAATATGCTTCTATCACCAGTACAGCCCCTCCTTTTTAAAGGTATTTTTTTGATTTCCCCCCAAATCATCAGGTCTTAAATTGAATGCAAAGAGAAAATCCAGGCACACTAAGAAAAGACTGGTCTCCAGAAAGATTGAGTCACTGGAAGCTGGAAACCTAATTCCTACTGAAGGGGAAAAAAAAAAGCCCTTTGACAGTTTATTAGTTCCATGAAAAGGTATCAAGGGTCACCAACTCTTCCTGTTCTTCTAAAATATTTATAAGAGCAAGTTCTGGAGAGATGTGCTCATTTGACAACTTTTTGGATTATTCCTGAAGGTGCCTATGGCAAAGGACCTTTTTGACCTGTCCTGTTTTAACCCCAGCCAGTTCAGCCTCACAAAGCTGCTCACTCAAGTCCATCGACACTGAGGTTGAGGAGAGAATTTCAAGGGTAAAGTGAGAAAACCCATGATTTGAGGTATAGACAGTTTAATAGGTAAAGCAAAACCTGTACACAAGCAAAGCAAAACAAGGAATTCATTGCCCATTTCCTATGCACAATGGGTGTTCAGCCTTCACTGGGAAAATGGGGCCCCATCAAATGTAACAGTGACTTGGGAAGGCAAATGCCATCCCTCCAAATTATCCCCCTGCCTCTCTTCCTCCGCACTCCTTTCTTTCTTTTTTCCCAAGATTTATGAACTGCACATGACCCCATATGTTCTGGGATATCCCTGGGATCTGTTGGGGTCAGCTGTTCCAGCTGTGTTGGCTCCCAACTCCTAATGTACCCCCAACCCCCTCGCTGGTGGAATGGGGTGAGGAGCAGGAAAGGCCTTGACTCTGTGTAAGCTCTGTGCAGTAATAATGCAAACATCAACGTATTATCAACACCATTTCAGCACAAATCCAAACCACAGCCCGAGACTGGCTGCTGTGAAAAAAATTAACTCTACATCAGCGAAAACCAGCACAGCCCCTACCTACTCCTAGATCTAATGAATCACTGGGAATGTCCCTTTCCCTTCCAGTGTCCTCAGTCTGTAATGGTCCAAATACAGAGGGGAACCTTCGGGGTTTTTCACCAGCTTTGTCACAGGGTTTGGAAATGCTGTGCTTTCTCCCAGGACTTTCCAAACAGAATGTGTATTATCTGTGTCGCAAGAAATGAAAAGAAGAAATATTTCCTTCAGACCTTGATGAAGACAGTTGATGGGGAGAAAAATGCAAGGATAAACCATTTATACAGAGGGCTATGCAGAACCCTGACATAGTTTTCTTCTTCTTCAAAAGTAATAAATATTCATTAACCATTAGTGAAATGCCTTCACAATCTAGTTGGCTTTTTTTTTGTTCTTGCAAAGCTACAGTAAAAGGACTCAGAACGTAATTTAGCTTATTAATATTCTTTATTTGTATTACAGTAGTAATCAAGGCCCAGTAATCACCCCACTCTCACTGTGCTCTGACAAATGACCTTTATTTGGCTGCCACTGCAAAATATATCTGTAGCTGAGAGCAGCAGATGACCTAGCACAGCTTCAGAACAAGTACATGTGGGAGCTGCTGTACACTCATCCTTTCTCTGGAAGCAGAGCTCAGCACTGATTATGAGAACGGTAGACACCAAATTCATGTTATAGAAAGTATTTTAAGTCCCCTGTCCCCTCTTTTTTTTTTTTTTTCTTTTTGCTCTGCTCTGTGATAAGAACCACATTTTTGCAGATTATCCCTAAATACAAGTCTGTCTATCCCAAAAGCAGAGGAGGTCAGATTCATGGATATTCACTTTGTCTGAAGAGTTTTTCACCTCAAGTTACTGCAAATTATGCCCATCAGTGACTTAACCTCTGTTCCCCAGAGCTTAGATCACTGCCTGCGACTCTGTTACGGTGTTTTTCCTTCCTTCACTTGCTCTTTCCTCATGTCTCCTCTCCCACATCCTACTGAACAACAAAATATTCTATGGAGATTAATTAAGTGATTCCTGTGCTTTTTCTAATTGTTGTTATGGCTGAGAAACTGAGCAGAGGTCTGAGGAAATACATGGGCTGGCGGCTGAGGCAGGAAAACAGGTTTAAAGAGACTCAGTTGAGTTTCTGGCTAACTGGAAATCTCCTAAGTGTCATTGCTCATTAATTGTTCTCTGTCCTTTTCCGCTCTCTGTAAAATGAAAACAGGGGAATGTCTTTCCTCCCAAAAGTTTCTCTATTGATTTATGATGAGATTTGTTATCTTTTCAGTTGTGGACATAGTTTGTTATGTCTCCTGGTATTAGATAGGCAAGTTAAAGTCCCCTATAAAGGAAACAAAGTAGCTGGAGAAGTTCATCATCTTAATCATATGAATGTGCTTATTTAACCAGAGGAGGCTTTAGGAACCTACTACAGCAAAACTTGTATTAGATTATCCATGATTCTCAGCATTGAATAATTCTGATCTTGCTGACGTGTAACATAAAATTGGATTAACGCTAATGCCAAGTATGTGGGAAGGTTCCATACAAGTGGAACAGGAAAAGACTGATTCCAGGAAACAAACAAACAAAAAAAGGGTGTTTAGCTCCCCTAATATGGAGATTTGATGCCATTTAAGATGCCCTAAGTTGATTCAGATTAGTCTCCAGCTGTCACCTCATAAATATATTGTGCAGTTCAACTCACCTAAAACTAGACACACAAAGGCAGGTCAGCTGAATATTTAATTTTCTAGGCTGTCATACTGGCTTGATCTGCTCCAAAAGTAATGCAAACAGACCCACCTTAGCAACATTTAGAGAGCAACATGTAGATACTTGCATTTATATTTCTTAACCTGGAGATGGATTTTAGCCCAAATGTTGGAATAGATGTATTTTGAGTATGAAGGGCTTAAAAGTGGCTCCCATCATAGAGAGGAGCTCACCAGCAAGTTTGATTCTGCTTCAACATGTCCTGTCCCTCCCAGTGACCCAAACCAAACTCTGAGTTTATAATGGCGTCTGAAGCCAGGTGAGTTCCCAATAGCTCTAGGCTTGCACATGTCACGCTGCTCTGCTAATTGCTTAAGCAGCTGTACTTTTATATCTTCCATTCTTTCTGAAAAGGTAATCTAATTGAACTGGGATTTTTACACAAAGAAACTAAGAAAACAATAAACTTCATTTTCAGAGAGGAGTAGATGAGTGCAGGAACAACAGACAACAGCAAACATGCAAACGAAACTCCCTTCTACCATATCGAAATACAAAGAGAAACAAAAACCCCACTGATCCTGGCATAGAGAGCAAGGTTGTGGTTAACCATTGAATTATTCATTATTACTCTTGTTGTGTCAGAGATTATGTAAAGGTTAAGTAAAAGTAGAAGAAATTAAAAGTAGAATAGAATCAATATAGAATATTTGATGGAGGAGAGTGATTAAATGTTGCTTTGGTAAGTAGTATTTATTGTTCATGGCAGGAGTCCTCAAATTTCAGTCCGAATTTAAGATGGTCTTTGAGTAACGAGACTGTGGAAGTTGGGGAAGAACTCAGAGAGAAGTTCTGACACTCAGGCTCCTGCACCATCTCATAGCTGACATTAATCAACAGCACACTCAAGATTTGCCACAAAGACCATTGCTATGAACTTTAATTGAACACAGGTTACAGCTAAAATTAAATAAATTTTCAAACCATTTTTTCTTTCTCTAGCACCCAGAGCCTTTTAAACAAAAGAATATATCTGATGGAAATAAGGAAAAAAATTCACTGCATAGTCTAAAGGAATCTCCCTGTTTCTGGATGTTTGTTGTAGTCATCTACTGGGCTTGATGCATTGCTGAATTTTTCAACTATTTAAGCTGCATAGCACCACTGATTTCAGTAACTTTACTGCAGCGTGTTTCTAGTGTTAAATGGCAAATCAATTTACCTACAGTTGCATATTCTTCTTTACCCATTAAACTGGTTATATCTTCAATTATTACTCTGTTTATAGTATTTTAGATAGCCAGTAAAAATGCAAATATATTTCTCACCAAAAATAATAATAATAAAATAAAAAATCTCAAAAATGGGTCAGGTAGTGCAATTTAGCAATTAAACTTGACCTTTTTCAGTGCTGACTGTTTTCCAGATCATCTGTACA
Organism: Eulacestoma nigropectus; assembly: GCA_013397775.1. Classification (NCBI taxonomy): domain Eukaryota; kingdom Metazoa; phylum Chordata; class Aves; order Passeriformes; genus Eulacestoma; species Eulacestoma nigropectus. Next base: position 1,435,687 of record VZTE01005687.1, on the reverse strand, counting down.
TCAAGCCAGAATCTTAAAAAAGACTCTAATATAATATTTTTTATCTGGCTTTGGAAGTAGGGATAATTTTTCGGTGGGATAATTTTTGTGGCTTTGGGGATTTTTTTTTTGCATTTTATTATCTTGACTCAGTACAAGTTGTAAGAGACAATGAGGGATGTGAGTTCAACAGTCAGAATCTGTTCAGACTGCACTTGGACAGTAAAGTACCTGTTCCTGCAAATTGGCTAGATTAAGGGCTCAATTTCCATTTTAACCAAGAACATGGAGTATTTATTTGTGGAAGTACCCTTTGGCTTATCAGAAAGAAGGTTAACAGGTGGCTTGATCTGAGAGTACCTAAAGAGCAGCTAGAAGAGAGCTCTTTAATCAAGTGGCCAGACACAAGCCAAGATGCAACAGCTAGAAATTGAAGACAAAATTAAATGGGAAATAAACGCTGATTTTTATTCTGGAGAGTAATTAGCTGTTATTTGCTGTTGGTTATTAGATTATGGGAAGAAGTGTTTGATACAGGAACACAAGACTGTTGAAGTTGAAAAGGGCCTTTGGAGAGCATCTTGTCCAACATCACTGCTCAAAGAAGAGTCTTCTGCAGCAGTTTGTTCAGGGCTGAATCCAGATGGGACTTGAATATCCCCAAGGACAGAGACTTGCAACATGGGCAGTCTGTTGGGTATTTGACCACCTATACACCAAACCTGATTTTCATAAATTTACATTGAATTTTCTATATTTGAATTTGTGCTCTCTGGGTATTCTGTCACTGAGCACCACTGAGAAAGGTCCAGCTCTGCCTTCCCTACTCCCACATCAGGTATTTCTATACACTGGTAAGACACCTCTAAACCTTCTCTTTCCAGCTGAAACCCTCTCACCCTCTCTTCATTTCCATAATTTCAAATTTTCCCATCAAGAATTAAGGCCTCTCCACTAGTCTCTCCTTAGCACTAGGATGTGCTCTAGTTCAACCAAAAATATCAAGCTTAGATGCATGGGTTATAAAGGGATATTTGTCATATCAGGAAGTTGGATAACTAGAATAACACATTTTGCCATTAAAATCTTTAGACTAACACCTTTGTCTTTCAGAAAGAAAAACCTTCATTGAAGGTACAGATGAGTTTTCTCTCTGCCTCAGAGAACTGTAATTTTCAGTCACAGGAATAGAATTATAAAACCTGAATAATTTTCTGAGTAAAAAAAATCCCACACAATATTTTTTTTTTGACCAATTATTTAATGACCTGTTGGGCTGTGGTGTACCCACAGTGTTCTCCTCAGTCACTTGAGAATGTTGTTATAGGCACTTGTTTCCCTCCTAGAGACAATGGCATTTTGGATTTCGTGGATCAGCAAAAAGGCAGCGACATGCCAGGAAATCCTAGACAATTATTGCCTTTACCGCCCTTTAGCAATGTGGCTGCAGCAGGGCTGAACAGCTTGAGATGCTTTACCAAATTATTTTCAAAATGTAGAAATTTTTATGACATGACTTATTTCTTTGCTTGAATAGACAATCAGCTTAGGATCTATCACTTTTCTTGGCACAGAGTTACTGCTGTTACATTTCTGATCCTCTGGAGGGAATTTTTGTTAGGTTTTTTTAAGCCTTTCATTGGAAATCAATTTCTAGATTTAGTTCATCAGTATGTTTTTGCTGAATCCGTTACCTACTCCTCACACATTGTATTCCTCTGAAAATGGCCTGGGATTAATACAGGAACTGGATCACAGAGCTGCTTGCATGAATCTGCTTCATTAAGATAAAAATTGAGGCAGTCAGTGGGAAGAACTCTTCAGATGGTGTTTAAATGGCAGCTCTCTGCAGGTGGGAAGGTGAACACCATTCCGAGGAAGTCCATGCATGGATGAAGTCTGGCTCTTCCTCATCCAGCTAATTCACCAACTCTGGACTTCTCAGCTTTTTTCCAAGGGGTGATGAAACCAGCTCTGGGTTCTGGGTGCTCCAGGATCGTCCTGTATGTGGACACAGCCCAGATACAAGAGTTCAAGGAGCAGTAGGATGTGCTTGTTCCCACAGTCCTTATGGCGTTCAGGCATCCTCTGCCTCTGGATGTTCTCTGTCTGCCTCTTGGCAGCTGGCTTTATTTCTTCCTGTAGCTTTGAGTTGTCTCAGTGGAAAGGGGTCTTGAGGGCCTTTGCCTTTGCACTGTTAGAAATTAACATGTTGGGAAGTGAATTACACCTCCCGCCAGCTAAATAAAAACACAGACTGATCTGAGAAAGTAATTTATTGATCTTTCTTCTGTTAAAGTAGATTTCAGGGTGCAAAATACTAACTCAGCTAAATCAATATCCCTTTTACTACCAAGTTGACTTTAAGATTGTGGGGATATTCTGAAGAGTGGAGTTTAATTTCAAGACATGTCCCTCAGTCATCACCTTAGTTAAAGCTACAGGACAAGTTCTGGGCAAACTGGGAGGGGGATTCTGACAGTGGTGTGTGGTTCTTCCACAACCAATTCATTGGGCTCCCAATGACACGTGAAGGCAGAGAAAGGTATATTGCTGAAAGTTAAAATTGCTTCTAAGTACAAAGCAATTTTGAATCCGTTATTAAAGAGTATACTTGCAAATTCTGGTTTACCAAATTTTCCTTATCTGAATCCTCAACTGCTGTATATCAGCATAGCTTTACTGAATTTAGTGGTGTCTCATTGGAAATCTGGCCCTCTTTTTGATAGCAAGGAAATAGTTCTAAACATGTCTATGCATAAAATGTCAGCTAGATATTAATTTATGCAAAGTTTGCATTTAAAAAATATGATTTTATAGGAATATTTTAAAAGACCTTTAAAAATAATTTTAAAAGCATTATTTTAGCTATAGTAAGGGACTGTATCAGCTATGATTCATATCTCACAGTGATGAGCAAGACTGTAAAATGTGAAGTAATACTGCAGTATTCAGCTGGAAAGCAGTCCAACTAGAAGTGAGGGGATTCAAGAAGTTGTTGCAGTGGTTTTTCCCCAGCAAATTATCCTCCTATGCCTGAAAGAATTAAGAAGAGCAATCTAATCACCCTTTCTATGTTATTCTTGTTATTCTCTGCTTTTTCTGTTTTGTTTTTTTTTTTCCTCTTCTTCCCTGCAAGGAAAATTTAATGAGGCATATTTGCTTGTTTCCATGGTATTTCAAAGAAAAATTACTGGCTGAAAGCAAAGAAATATATAGAATAAAGCAGGGAATGAATGTCTTGTCTTTAGTAACACGTATAAACCTTACTTTCAGAATAAATTGTATAGAAATACTTTTTCTGTACTTGTAATAGTTGAAGACATGTCAGTCATTTTTTTTTTTACTTTGCTGTAAGGTCTGATGTCATACAGAAAAAATTATTTGCTAACCAGTATCTCTCTATTCTTCGGTCACATAGACATACACATGTATTGGTTTAAAGAGCTTTTAAAAACAGCCTTTGCTATTTGAAATAGTTCATAATTAAGTGACAAACAGTATTCTGTTTTCACTATTCCCACAGCACAGGGCTATATTATGTAGTCAATTTATTTATTGATGAAATCCAAATTTAAGTCTGTGAGTAGCACCTGGCCAAGAAAGACAAGAGTGTCCCAAGGAGACCCAAGTCCATAGTTGCTCGTGTACCCACTAAATTCCCTGTGTCTGGTATAACAATGTTCGTACAAATGCAGACAGGAAAATGCAGTTATCACCAAATCCAGCTTTATTAAAAACTCTTGTTCATTGTCAGAAAAAAATTATCCTTCATTATTCTTATGCTGTTAATTATTTGTTTAATTTTTAAAGGGCTCGAAAGTTCAAAAGATGGATAGGATTTCACCCTGCTGCTCTTGAAGTCAGTGCCAAAATACCTATTAATTTCAGTGGTCCAAATTCAAAGACATGTAAAATATTGAAATTAATACAGATGACACCAACAGAACTTGAAGCAAGAATTACATTTACTTCAACACTTAATGAAAAATATACACAGGTGATGTATGAATAAAACAGAGGGTCTCCAAGAACCTATGACCTGCATAACCATGAGCAAACCACCAAAGATTGGATCTGTCACTTAAAATGACATACCTGAGGCAGGAACTCCAGCTTTCTCTCTGGTCAACAGAAAAAGATTAGCAATTTCAGAGGACAATTTAATGCACCTGAGACACAAACCTGCCTCATGACCAGGAGTTTAATTTAAGTGCCTAAATCTAGATGGGATGAACAAGGAAGAGCAAATACAAAAAATAAATAGTAGTAGCAGTTGGGACAAAACTGCTGAGGGTTTTGCAAATCCTCTTGAAATCCAACGTGCCTTATTTCTTACCTTCAAATCGAGCTGCAGTTCCTACAGTGTCTCCAGAGATTTGTTAATACAGGGTGCTTTGTTAGCACAAAGCAAAGAAAACCCATCTATTCAAAGAAGGTGGTTTGTTGGTTTTGGTTTTTTTATTTCACTGCTAGGAATAGTATTCTCCAAAGCTCTGGTCTATTGTTTGAGGTTTTGTTAAACCTCTTCAAACTCTCTTTGAGCTACACAAAGTCACCCTGGCGGGTCCCTTCTTTGTTTGGGTTTCAGTAGGGGGATCCGCCTGTCTTTGTGTAGATCCCAGCTTCAACCATTAATTATCAAACTACAATAAAAAATGTTAATTCCACTCAGTCCCTGCTGATCAACTAGATCTAATTTAACAATTTTAATAGAATCACTGTGACTCAGACAAGAACACTTGCCTGCAAATTCAGTTTGAGAGTATGCTTATGCTAATAAAAAGCCATAGGTCATAATAATGCCAGCCAAAGTATCTGATTTTACAGAGTATTGTTATTTCAATATTATCAAATGAAAAAATAAAGGCCATCTGCTCAGCATTTTAATGAAAATATACGCGTATTTCTTCTTACCTATGTTTAAAAAACAGTCACATCGTCTTCCATTTATCCATTTCCACAATCTTTTAAAATAATATTTTTTTCCCTAATTCCAATTTTGCCTAACAGACAAGCAGGAATTATTATCTTCATTTTATAGGTGGAAGATTACTGCCCAGAAAATTTAAATTACAGAGGTTTTCCAGTGCAGGAAACTGGTCACTCTTAAATTCCTCTATACTGCTTCGCAGCTCAGGTGTAAATCAACTTCCATAATCAAACAAATTAATCTAGAATTTAGAACCTGAGCATAAAAAAAACATTGTGAAGTAAAAGACAAGGAAGATAATATGCCATTCAAGCATTCTCCACATTTTCTGAGTAACATTTCCTTATTTTTAAGGAAAAAATCTCTCTTCAACTAATGTGTTAAAATATTATCCTATATATACTTCCAGCAAGCAACTTCTCGGCATGGGTTAGGCTCTACTTGGAAAACTATTGTCATCCAGGAGACAACCTGTAGTTTTAAATGACTAGGCTGTCAGTTCTTTAGCTCTCTGCACTTGCTTTTTCTGCTTTAGTGAATAGTAACAATTACACGACAAACAGCATGTTATTTCCAACTGTGGGTTTTTGACAGAAATCTTTGTGATACAAATATTGCAAACTTCCATTCATTTGCATGATTAAATTCTATGCAGATTTTTAAAGCCTTAAGAAGATTTCAATAAAGCCCGCAGTCTTTAGAATTTGGAAGAAAACAGGGGAATCTTTTGAAAAGTCTTTTTATTAAAATGGAATGCCTTAAACTGTGCAGATTTGGGAATTTTTTTTTTTTTACTAGTTTTGCTAGATTTGTGTTGAGATTGCAAACAGTGTATTTCGTACCCTGGAAAGGGTGTTATCAGCAAAAAGGATTAAATATTAAGCAATTCTGCCCCAGAAAACATTTATAAATCACATTTTTTCTGGATTTAACAATGAACATGCAACATTATATCTAGTAAATAAACATGGAATCATTATAATTGAGTAAAGCTTGAATGTCATTTATGAAGGCTGCTAGAAGCCACAGACCCTACTCAGATTTGGCAGGAAGCACTTTTAAAAATTCACCATAAGCATTTAATTTTTGAAGGACAAGTAGCGATTTAAATCATTCATCAGTGTCAGGTTTGAGAGATGTGTGCTTGGATTCCTCTCCTCCCCGTTCTGCCTCCTCTCCCAACTGGAACATGAGATGCACTTCAGGTGTCACTTTCTCCCAGCCCCCTGACTGAGGCTGCAGTGGCTCCGTGAGAGCCCCCAGCACCCCTGGGTGCCATTCCCGGGATGACGATCCCTCCCCAGCGTTTGGTGACATCCTAATTACTCCCTGCAAGTGCTGGTGGTGTAAACAACTGAGGAACGAGGCGGCACCAAGGATTTTGGCGAGGTTTTGTATTTTGACAAAGGGGAAGTTGTGATCTTAGCGTGGGGTTGTATCCCCAACCCATAAGGAAGTCCAACCCCAGATTAGTTTTGTAGCCCTGCTCAGATTTTATTGTATCTGCCTAAATTTCTCTCACTGTGCAGTCACTCTATATGAGAATTCATCCTTTATTTCTTTTTTCGATTAATATATTTTCTTTTATTTCCAAAGTGATTTTGAACAGTTCTAGTCTTCACACTCATGGCAAAGTCAGCAGCTGTGGTTTTTATGAACTGAAGTCTTTAATTTTGTGTTCTTTATGCAATACAATTAATGAATGCAACAACAAGTAAAATGAATTTTTCATCAGGGTTAGACTCCATATTAATACATTTTTTTTGCATTTATAGATACATTTTAACCAATGAAAAGAACTCCTTGTACCTATTGAAGCTATTGGATTTCTACCAAAAAATTTTAATTTAATCTTGGTCTTTTCCATATATACTCTTACATCAACAGATACCTAATATATTTTATAGTACCTGCACACTAATTAATGGTTTTATTTGAAATAAAACCTTTGCTATCCTGACCACCTTTAGTGATGGTTTCCTAGCAACCAAACCACCTCAAATGTTGACCCTTATAAGATGTCCTTTATCATTCAAGAGATTAACTTTTTGTATACTTTCTAAAACAAAATTAATTCCTTTACATATATATTACTCAGTTTCTGTAAAATTTCTTTATTAATTTTGCCAATGTCTTTTTAACAGTAAAATGATAGATTCAGAAAAGTATCCTAAAATCTAAAATAAATACAATTATAAAAATAAAACGAAGCTGTTGCACTCTGAAAAATAAGTTAACATTTTCAGTTACTATTTTTTTTAATTCCAGTTTCCATAAAAAAAAAATTCTATGCTAGCATCTCAATAAAAATCCTATGTTCTCATTTAAAAAATCACTTCAAATTGAAATTAATATTCCCACAACAAAAGTTAGTTTCTTCTGGGTTGGAACTGAAAAATTCAAAACCTATTGCTTTCTCTAAAAGATTTCAACACTGTCTCAAGTGTCATTCTGCTTAAAGATGAAACAGCAATATTTTGGCTGCCTGGAATTGTCAGATTATGGATGTCATTTTTCCCCATTTATTTATGTTTTGCAAATTCTTTCCTTACTGGAAATCCTTGGTAAAAGTCAAAGAATTTTAGAGAATTCTTTTTTAGAATTTTTTTTTCCCCACAGGGGAAATAACAGAAAGAGGGTAAAAGAGAAAGGAGAAGGGAAAAAACAAAGAAAAAGAGCAATAAGAAAAATGCTAAAGTCCTAAATTACATTCAGAAAATTGAAATGATTTCAAGGGGTTTTTTAAATAATTTCTGGCTACAACCAGGCTGTTATTTCCAGTGTCTCCAATGTTTTTTTCAATTAAAAAATTGACTACCTCTAAATGTTGGCTATAACGATCAGGTCCCTGGCTGGGACACAGGTATTCAGGTGATGTTATTTTATCTGTGGGGCCAGGAGCTTGCACAGACACGAGAAGAATAGATTTTTGAGAGACCCCTGCATTGCAACTCCCAACATGTTTTCAGTTTATTTACTGCATCAGTACTGTGGGGGCAATTTATTAACACACATTAACAGAAATGTGAGGCAATCCTTGAGTCATATCATAAGGTTTCATTCAAAATGTCATTTAAACAGCCATAGCATATAGGGGAAAGGGGTCATTTCAGTGGAAACTAGAAAACTGAGCAGGCCCTGCAGTAAACAAATTTTGTCCATTTAATTTCTCTGTCTATGGAAAAACATCAACCAGCTCTAGTTTGATGTTAGCAGAATGGCTTTCTCAAACATTAAAATTCCTTCTCCTATCCATCATTGCAAATATTTTCTGTTATCTGTATGGGTTCAGATTTTTAGTCCATTATTATTCACAATTTTTTCATTAAAATTGCTACTTGAAGTTTGGCCTGCTTACGGTGGCTGTCCTTCCCATTTAACAGTGTTTATTTTCTATTACTAATGACTGTGCCCCTACTTAAGCAATGATAGCAACACAGCAAAAATCATCTTCCAAAGAGCTTCCACTTCAAACCAGCAGAAAAAAGGGGTACTTAGCTCTGATTAAAGAAAATCTCTCCACTTTCATAGAATCAAGTGAGCTCCTGCATAAAGCCTTTTGATAACTTCACAGAAAGAGTGGGACACAATGTACATCTCCCACTTGGGAGGCTGAAGTGCAAAATTGTGGTTTCGTTGTGCAACAGAACCAAGCAGGATCCATGGAAGCTGTGGGGCAGGGCAGGAGTGATTCCCCTTTGTTCCACATCTCAGAGTGGTCCTTTCCAGAAAACTGCCTCACTGAGAACATGAAAACCTGAAATCTACTTGAGTCTGTAGAGCTCCTAAAGGCTCTGACTGCCAAGGGTTGGAGCAGGTACCAGTAAGGAGGATCTGGAATAATTTAGGTTGGAAAAGAACTTTAAAATCATTAATTCAAACCATAAACTCAGCACTGACAAGGCCACGACTAAACCATGTTCCTAAGTGCCACACCTACATGTATTTTATATGTTTCATTGCCTGTCTCCCATTCTCCCAATTTCATTGTCTGCTAATTCTTCCCTCTTTCATTTGAAAAAAAACTTGTCTGGGTTTGTACTGCAGATCTCTTGAGATTGGGTCCAGTCCTATTCACTAGACCATCACCTGTGTTCTCAGACATAAAGGTTCCACCTAGAGAGTTCTAGTCAATGGGAGAATTCAGGTGCCTTACTTTATCTCTGTATTTCGGGGTGTTTTTCTGAACCCTTTGGTACTGTGCCTATCTGTGATTCTTTTGCATTTATGTCTCTAGCAAAAGGACACAGAAAGCATTAGACATTTCAAATTTTAATTAATGGAAATACACTTTGGTACATAATCGGGCTACTGGGTAAAATTAAATAAATGGAACTTATTTGGAGACAGAGCAGAGATCAAGAGATCAAGAAACCAGATTAGACTAGAAAAACATCCATCAATTATCAGTTACTAAAATTAGCTTTGTCAAATGTCAATATGAAGCTTTTTCCTCTTGAGATCCAGTGCTAGTGCAACAGACTTGTAAGATTCATCATCTTTGAGCACTTTTTTGTTGTCATTGTTGGATAAATTTCCAGTTGATTGTTTGATACATTAACAAGAGTTTAATTCCAGGAAATTGTTCAGTAAAACAGGTGCTGTTTATTACTTTGCCTTCCTTCCCCAAGCTGCTGTTGGTTTCACACTCAACGAGAAATGTTAGTTTAAAAAGCTAAAAATCTTCATCAAATAATTCTAAGAAGACCCCAGAACTCTGCAGAGTACATCCAAGTGCATCCATTCATCGGCTCAGACTCCTGACTCTTACTGTGGAGATCTATATTTATGCATGTTCCCTGTTTTCTTACTTAGAAATCTATAAATTATATCCATATCTGCCAGTCTAACAAATGTTTTAGCCAATACACCAAAGGGAAATTTGACCAGTAGGAATTTAATGGTCAGTAGATATTGAAATGCACAGCAAGGAATGCATTAACCATCTCTTTTTAATATTGAAAAATATTTTAAGAAACATACAGAGTTACAACTGAAAGGAAAGAATTGATATCTTCCTTTGTAATCACAGACTATTCACAAAGAAATACAAAATTAGGAAACTGAAGACACCAATGGTTACCTCTGCAATTGACTGCATCATTTTGAGATCTTTCACATGAACATATTCCCAAAATCAAGTACCAGCAGGCACACCAACATGCAGAAAGATCAATATTTAATCTCCTACAATGAATATAATTGCAAATCTGTGCATCTGAATACAGAATCACTGCAGTTAAGTGTCAAAGATACTGAACTAGTACCCAAGAAACCTCATATCCTTGTGAATTCCACTAGGAGAGGTTATTCCAGAAGAACCAGGTAAAGAAATTTCAAAATGCTAGTTATTTTCTGAGGGGTGTGAATCAAAATCTTTCCCATTTTTGGGCTGATTTCTGGTTGGAGTCACACTTAGATGGGACAGGCGATAGTAAACACTATGGCAGCTCGGGAAAAGAGGCAGGATCTTGCAATATATTGACTAAAATATGCTAAATTTTAAAAAAATCCGAGCACTGAATTCAAGCAAAATCAGTAATGAAGATGAACCCGCAGTGGTGGATTGCAACCATATCTAAAAGCAATAAGCCACACGCATTCTACACATAGCAAAATGAAGGAATAACTGTAGTACACAGAGTTATATTTTTAGCAAGATAATCTGAAGTAAAGCTAGAGCAGATATGCCCATATGAGTTTCAGACAGACTCTCCTCTTTCTGTCTATACCAGAAGTGGAAGTATAGACTGGAGTTAAAATGCCAGCATAGGAAAATCCTAAATTAAATGGGACTCTTAAGAGCTGGAAAATAACCATATATAAAATAGTGTTCAGTATCACAAATCTATCTCACTCCTTTCTGAAATGCAGGACGGTAGGACATTCCATGATGTAATCCTAAATTTAATATGTTTTGCAAACAATTCCCTCTGACAGCAAACTGGTTCTATCAAAGTTACCCACTGTCTCACCAACATTATTATTCAATTTAGCTGCTTTAATGAGCTGGGCATTTTGCAGAACAAATAAATAATTCTTGGCCCAAGGATCTTGCCTAATAATTTTACGGGTGATGAAATGAGTGACAGCAAGATACAGTAGCAGAGAAAGAGAGGGCTGATCTTAGGCCTTAAAAATATGCTGTGATTATCCAGTCTGAGCTTATAAATTGAGTGATGTGCAAGATGTGTACTCTTTTTTCTTTTTATGAGACAAGGCGGAATTCTGAACAGTAGTTTTTCTATGCCTTTGCTACTGAGATTTTCATAGCTATCTCATTAAAAATCTGATAGTTAGCATGCATAACATAAAGAAATGCTGTATGGCTGCCAAGTTTTCAAAAAATATTCCAAAAAAACTACCAGAAAGAAACCATAGAAACATTGCTGGGTCTATAACAGTCAAAGAAAAGTCCATAATTAACTACTGAGAAGAAAAAAAAAATTCTGAATCTTTTAGATGATTTAAAAATTAAGGAGCAATTTAAGTAATGGTGGTATACCACATTTTTAGCTGCTTTCCTTTACATTTTATCTGGTAAATGCAATGAATTTCTCTTCAAGATAACACACAAGGGTGTCCACAAAGCGTTGAAACATGGAAAGCTCAGGGGGGACCTACATGGAGAAATCAATGCTCAATAAGTAAGAATATGAAGTTACATCCAAGTAGGTAATCTGCACCAATTCTTAATGTAGACTGGCCTTTGCTACATCTCCCTCTATGTTCTTAAGGGAATTAAATTAGAATCATAACTGTCTTAATTTCCCCATGTGGTGAATGGGTAGAAAGAAGCATGTCCAGAAGGAGAGGCAGATGTGAAATGGACTGTACTGTGCTGTTGAAGTGATTTTATCTCTGCTGCTTTTACAGAGAGAAGAAAAACTGAACTGACTTCAAAGAAACTTACGTTCCTTAAAATAGGAATGAATTATTTTTTTCACCAGGAAGACTCAATTCTGCCAAGAGGGTGGGTTGCATCTCCCCTGCTATAGAAGCTGTCTTTGATACAAGCCTTCTGGTATCAAAGACAATAATTTTTCGCCACACTTTTTCCAGTTACTTATTTCCAGTGGTAATGGTGCCAGAGATCACAGTGCATCTTCTCCACACATAATTTCTGAATTTTGTCTTTCCTGGTGGCCTCTGCCATGTGTGAGCACATAGGTTCCTGTCATGATAGTTGAATTGTGTCTGTTTTCTAGTACTAACTTTCACATTTCTCTTGCATTCTTCTAAGTTCCCTCAGCCTTAGAATGGCACGTATCTCAGTATAATCATCTAAACGTTAGACACTCAGTCATGGAAGTGCCCTCTGTCCTCAGAGAGGCAGACAGAACAAATCCTGAAATCATACAGGACTTAAGGCAGAGGGAACCACCGTGCCTCATCCAGTCCAACTCCCTTGTCCAATGGAGCGTTAATCTTGGCACTAGATATAGTTGCCTGGAATATTTTCCAGATGAGTTATGAAAATTTCCAAGAATGGAGATTCTATAAACCCATCCAACCTGTTCTAGTGCAGAGCCATTCTTTCTGCAATTCTTTTCCCCATGTATCCAAAAATGTCACTTTTTTTTTCTTTTTTTCCACATTATATGTCCTTTAGCAGGGACAGTTGCTTTTGTTCCAAGGGACTCTGCAAAATATCAGCACTCACATCTTGCTTTAGCAGAGTGAAGGTGATTTTCCAGTGAGCTGTGAAGGTTTTCTTTTTCTCTCCTTCACTTGGGCTAACATGACTATTGTGGTTTGTCATGAGTGTCTAGATTGTGGTTAGATGTCGAAATACAGTAATAGATGCTTTCACGCAAAGATAGAAGGTTGTGACACCAGTGTCAAACCAACTATTTCAGCATTCCCCAGCGATGCATCAAAATGTCAAAATAGTGACAGAAGTTGAAAAGCATCTCTAACATGGGAGAACCCTGAAAACACCTTCCAAAGGAAGAAAAAGGCAAGGCAGTTGCAGTTGTATTCTGAAACTGAGTGTCCTCCTAATGATACAGCAGAGGTTCTGGTAATATCTAGTTTAGAAGGGCAATCAACTGGGCATGCAGTCAGGTGTAAACAGCACATTTCTTTGTGGACAAATCATCAGTGGATGCAAAATATCTGAGATAATTAACGAGTATATGATTTAAGCAAAATGGAAGAGAGTTATGGAAGTAGGAAATATTCTGGCAGAACAAAATAGAATTAAGTATCTGGCAGAACGAAGTAGAATTAAGAATCACAAATCAAGAACATTTGCTAAAATTTTAGTCTTCTTCTGGGGATCTAAAGTATCTGTGATTTTGCTGTACTTTGTTTATACTCTGGTAGCACAGCTATGGCCCAACGTGCCAGATAAAAAGCACACAATAATAATTAATCCTTGCACTACAGAATTTGCAACACAATTAGCTATGATGAGCAAAGAATTGAAGATGTGCTTTGGGGATATGTAATCTTACTTGGGACTAAAACAAGATTTGCCCCCAGTTACATTTACAGTCATTAAGACACAAAGATTCAAATAATCTGCTCAAGTTTGCAGAACAGATGCAGCAATTCCAGGAACTGATCAAATATTTCTCAGTCCTATAGTGCACTTCAAACTGACTGTCATTTCCTATTTCTTCTTTTAATAACTATGTGAATAGTGCAGGGCAAGAAGCTTGATTTTTTTTTCTGCTAAACATTTAGATGAAAAAAGCAGCCCTGAGATGCTTATTCCCTGAGGAGATGTTTCCTACCTGAACTGCTGAGGTACCACAATGCATAGCTGAATAAACCAGGATGGCAAGAAGTGAATTGATTTTTTTTAAAGTCCTAAACCCATGCCTGAAGCTGTTTTAAGCATATTTTGGGAATTTAAATCCCAAGGTCTATATTTAAGCCCATATTAGCTTTCAGTTTAATGAGGGTATGAATAACACATCTTATCTTTACTCAATTTGCTTCACATGTCAGTATAGAAGTTGGATAATTATTTAAGTAGAAATGAAGTCACTGTTTTTTAATTGCTGAAATCAAAGTTATTTATTTGTTTTCTTTAGTTTAACATTTCCTAAAAGAAACAACAATATTGGAAAAACTGCAAAGGATATAACTCCATTAATTAAGCCACCTTTAGTTTATTTTTTTGGTGTAACAATGCTGTTTTTTAAAGAATTTCTTATTTTCCAATTTATTAAGGTGACAGTTATGTTAGTTAATAGCAATTAGGTCCATCAAACTTACATTGTCATTTACTTACTAAAGTTGAACACTGAGTTATATTCTTACAACAACACTATGGTTCACTGCTGACCAAAATCAGTTCCAGCAAACAGGCAAAACCTCCATTTAAAATAGAATTATCACATCTTCATTCTCTTCTTTAACTAAGCAAAAAGGCTCATCACAGCCATGCTGTTAACATGATGATTACTAGGCCAATTCATCACCGTAATCTACTTATCCCAAGCAACCTTCTTAGGCCTACACATTTTCTGGTGGCCTTTCTGAAAAACTGAAATACCACAGTAAGGTGAACAAGTGACTGTCTCAAAACAGTCTTGTCAAAGATAATGACAATTCTTATTATATTCAGTAGGAGAAGGATGTTTAAGCAGGTACCAAGATCTACCTGACACCACTCAAATATCATAAAGGTACCTTTGTGTACCTGTTCCCTACAATCAGTTTTGCTAGACATGGAACAGAGTTTTCAATGCTAGAGTACTTAAAATCCAATCACCTTTTTTTTTTTTTTTTATTTTTTCCTGAGGTGTGACTTTGCCCAGTTCTCTGTTGAGAGATTTTATATCTAAAATGCAAGTGTTGCTGGGAAATGCTGTTCGCATTAGGTAGTATTTCTCTCACCCGGCCACACAGGAGAGGAATCAAACACTTTTCTCTTGTAATAGCAAGGTTCTTTTGGACACATCAGGGGATGATTCACTCTGCAACCATCTTCCATCACTGAAAATATCAAAGGTCTATTTTAGAAATAGGCCAAAGTGCTTTGTCTATTTCACAGACAAAAACTACTGTGAGATTAATTTTCTTCTATAAAGGTACAAAGTTCAAGTTGCTAAAATTAGCAATTGTTTCACCTGAGCCTCTTCTCTACAGTCCTATTCAAAGCAGTATTGTTTAGTGTTTCAGTGCCTGCTGCTTAAAATGTAATATTCCCCATTTTATGTGTCAAAAAGCTTTAGCTAATTATTCTCATAGCAAGGATAATCGTACCAATTATGATTCTTTAAAAAGAATGGTGGAAACAAAGAAGTGGAGATAAGATTTAACAATGACAAGATAAATTGGGGAGGCAGGGGAATCTTAAATGTTGAAAACCTCCAGTGCCCTCTTTTTTACAGGAAATAATAAAATCACAGCTTTTTGAAAGAGACAAGTCATCACCATGCAACCTGTGGAATTGTGGATTATTATGAAAAGATTCCTGTTAGTTTGGAATGAAGTTCATGGGTGTCCCTCCAGCCTCAAAATCTAGGGCTGTAGGATATGGCATAGAGTAAGATCTAATATTTGTGCTGTCAACTACCTGGGACTGACAGGCAGTGGAATTTTAGGTGCATAGTCCTGAAGGCAGAAGTCCAAGCCCTTATCTCTCAGGTCTATGGATGCTCTGTGGATGGCCTATGAGGAGAAGCAGGTGGCCACAGGATTATGTCAAATATCTATCTCCAGTGATTGCCTCAGGAAGGTAAGTATTTCTGAAGGACCATTCAAACCATCTAGGTTAAATCTGTTTCTCTTTATTGGTGTATTGAATACACAGGATTTTGCATCCAGCTGGGATACAGGCTGGATACACCCTTTCTAAGGAAAAGTACCAAAAAGAGCAGATCTGAATCTCAGTGAGGAAGAAAACAGTAGCAACGAGACCTGTGTCCCCAGCAAAGGTAAAAAACAAAAACTGGAAGATATATGTCAGCCTAGAAGGCAAAGAGCTCTGATTTCCCACATCAAAAAGACCACAATAGTATGTGGGACACCATCAAGAAGGAAGATTCTCTGATCCTGCTGAAAATGACTCTTTATAATGGTAGAAAATCAAGGAACAAGGAGGAAAGGAGTGAGGAATTTTGTTCCTTCTCCCTCAGTGCCAGACCAAACTGAGAATCTGCTGCCTTTTCAACTCAGTCAACAGTCTGCTCCTGCAGCTATTACCTCAGGAGCAGGTAGGAAGCCCGAGTGTAATGACTTTTATCACATGTGGGTATTGTTAATCACTTTGAATGTCTTTGCAACACATTTGGATTTCTCTAAATGTAGTGACAACTTTGGACAGAAAATCACAAAGCCCTTCGTTCTGATCCAGATCACACAGACAGTCTGAACATACCTACTGTCATTTAAAATTGAAGAACAGCATTGTGCAATTGTCCTCTTGTGCCTGACAAATTCAAAACCACAGATTGAGTTCAAACAACTGTTGCCCTGTTCCACAAGTTCTGATAATGAAGACACCATGAAAGTTTTTGGCACAAAGGAAAACAAGTCAATACACACATCAGGACACTACAACAGATAAAATTTAGCTCTATTATAACCAGGTATTCAAGCATTCTCGGAGAAATTGAATCTGTCTGCTGCTATTTCTGCCGTGCGTGCTTTAAGCTGTTCTCTCATTCAACTCCCTGACTGTTTATCAAACAGAAGACATCATCTGGATGCTAAGGAGAAATTTCTCCATCAGGCTGAGGGGTGGTTCTCTCTGAGAGGTGTCACAGGAAAAGGTACTGAGAGATGGCAAGAGCACAAAATCTTTACAACTCTTTTTCTTCCCCCATTACAAAATCCTTTTCTGAAATGTATCTTCTGTATCTACCAGGCAAGTTTTATGTTGACAAAAAATTTATACCAAGGTTAGAGGAAGAAGTGGATGGCATGAAAAGAAAACCTGTGAGCATAAAAGTTTAGAAAGAACTTGAGGAGGCTATCAGATAGTTTGATTTTTCCTTAGCAAAATTTAACTGAAACATTGTTACGTAGGGCCACCTTACCTCTACAAAGACTGTGGTTTTCCCATAGCATGGGGGAATAAACACCTACTTAGAAGCTGCTCCAGGCTGACTGTAGGGGCATTCCTTATGTCCACACTGTTACTGGTGTTGCTTTTTTTTTCCCAATAGCTTGGGAAACTCAAGACACATACTATAAGGCTTGGATTCCTCAACCGAAAATACAACTGTCTATTATGTGACTTAGACACACAGGTCTTGGAGCAACAGGTTGTTATGCAGAAAGGTGTTTAGCAGGGAGATATATCTTACACTGAGAAAATCAGTGCTGTAGCAATGAGTTCTGGCTATTCAAAGGTGCTGAAAACCACCTAAGGTTTCATGAGCCTTCCCTGAAATTATTCCATTCCGCTTTACAAATCTTCAATCATTTTTTTCCCCTATGAATTCCGTTTGTTTAATGGATTTCTCTTCCATTACATAGGTGCAAAATGCTACCATTGAGAAAGGTTAACATTGTCTGTGAAACAATGATGTGCCTTGAATTTCTTGTGAGGTGGCTCTGGAAGGCAGAAGAGACCTCAAGAACACAATGCAAGGTTTGAGAAGCTATGGGTGATTTTCATCTAATTTCATCCCATATAAACTATCTAAAACATTTTTTATTTTGTCTGTGCCAATTGTCTGCATTCTTTCTTTAGGAAATGGAAAGGAATAACTGCTTCCAAAGGGCAAATGAATCTTCTCTTTGTGAACACTTATTTAAGATTAAGACACATGCTCTGGAATACCTCTCTGTTTCTCCATGGATTAAAAAGGAGCTTAGACCAAATGCTTCCCCATTGGATAACTAAATTTAAGCTCCTGTTGCAGCTAAATATAACAAGAACACTGTGAGACTAAGCCTAAAATCCCTTTCTGTTCTACAGCTGGTAAACAGGCCACCTGACAGCGAGGTTACATACAGGTTACAGACACTTCCTCTGATTATTTTTTTTTTTAAACAGTAGACTTTGTATCCGCTTTAAAACAGCTCAAACTACCACAAGCCACACATGGACAGTCCAGACAGACGGATGGTCTTGAATGGTTCAGTTGCTGTTAAGTTTATGCAGGAATTTTTGTAAAAGTTCTTTGCAGAACTCAGGAGTTATCACTTCAGCCAACTCTGGTGATAACAAACCTCATGTTCTGCTAGCAAAAGGCCTATTTTTACTATTCTAATAGTTTCACTGAATGACTTTAGGCTGCTTTTTCATGCTGTTATTTCATGGCCTCGTCTAGCATCTGACAGGGAATTAGGAAACTGGAGGGTGAAGCATCTGGAATGCCACAGTCAGGACATGGTTCTGCAGAACAGCCCAAATGGCCTCATGAGAGCATTCAGGGATTCTCCTCAGGGACTCAAGGGTTTAAGCTACAGTGAAAGCAAAGATTTTACTTGTGCTGTAGCAGAACCACTTGGATGAGTGTGCTCTTCACAGGGTTAAAAAATGGCTGGATAGCCTAGTCCAAGAAGTGGTGGACTCAATCATCTTTTACCACCTTAACAATTCTGTGATTCTATAACAAGAGGGGAAATAGTTTGATTTCTCCTTCTGCTCCCTAAATGAGAAGCAGCAGCCCATTCCCAGTGCTCCCTTAAAAACGGCAAAGCACAAGGAACTGCTGCGGTGTGAGATGGGAATTTCAGGTCATTACTAATCTGGTTGACATGCAAAGTGCTGAGGTAGAAAATGAAAGCCCAATTGCACATCCCAGCCCCCTGAGACATTCGGTCTCCCAGGAACCATTATTTTGTCTGTACATACTATTGTTTCATAAAGAATATCGTGTTTCAGCAGAAAAGTCAAATGTGTCCTCTCATAACTCCGTGTGGCTCTTAGCTTACTGCTGAGCTAATACTTTGCCACATAAATAAAACTGCACAAAAAAGAGAGAGCAGACTTGCAAGGAAACATGAGGAAAAATATAATTCATTGGCACTCAGGGCTGAAAAGCTAGTGAGCTTCTTTCCTTTCCTTTTTTCTTCCCTTTACCCTTACAAGTTGATGTGTATCCAAACAGCTTGAAAAGTACTTTGAAATCCAACTTTAGTCAGCTATGATGAGGACATAAGAGGAGCTGATTTTTCCTTTGTGATGCTTTGTTTTCTTCTCTTTTATTCACTGTTTGCTTCAGCAGTGGCTGCAGGAGAGGATCCAAGTGTTTTTTCTTGGAACTTTTTCTCCTTTTCTGGTGCAGTTAAAGATATATTTCTTGAGTTACACTGAGCAATAGTAACTACATACTGCTTTTGAGATAAACTCAACTAGTGAGCTGAGAGGGCTTGAGCCAAAATGCAAGACTTCTCAAACCCCAGAATCTATAACACCTCACCTAAGGACTTTTTACTCTGGTAAAAAATGCCAGTTTGTGTGGAAAGATGTGAAATACTACATAGCTGTTTTAATTTTTGTTGAATCAATTTCACAAATGTTCTAAGGACCAGTCATTGGGCTCAAGGGCAAAACTGCTGCTCAGAGGGATCTAGAGAGGTTGTAAGACAGGGCCAACAGGAACTTCATGAAATTTAACAGCAGAAAAAAATGCAAAATTGTGCACATTGTATGAATCATCACTGGATACCTGGGGAGCAGCTCTGCTGAAAAGGACTTGGAGGTCCTGGTAGCCAAATAACTAAATAAGAAACATCAGCACACCCTGCCAGCAAAGTGCTCTGGATTGCTGGTGCGGGAGCAGAGCCAGGAGCTGGAGAACAGTGATAGTCCTCCCTATTCAGCAGCCATTAGCCCACAGCTACAATTCTGCATCTAGTCCTGGGACACCAAAAAAGAAAAGTATTGGTAAAAATTGGCATTAATTCAGTGGTAGATCACCATTGAGTGGGGGACAGAAGGAACTGGGGTCACTGACCTTCAGAAGATCCTGGGGGACCTGGGTTTGTTTAGCCTGGAGAAGAAAGGGCTTCAGGAAGAGGTAACAGCATCCTGCCCATATCTACAGTGAGGACGTCAAGAAGACAAAATTATTAAAACCCAGCTCAGCAAAGCACTTAAACTCACACTTAACTTGATGTTTGAGTTTTTTCCTATTTATTGTAATTTTTTAAATAATTATTGATATATACTTTTTTTTTATTCTGATGTCTCTAATGTACTCACACATCTGTATATTTTTAATATATTGTAAAAACCTACTTCAAGATGGACAAAAACCTAACATCTTCCCTGTGCTGAGGTGTTTCGCAATATTAAAATGTGATTATCGTTCATTCAATTTGTGGATTAGGTGCTATTTCATTTTATTTTTACAGCTATATGCAGTATTACCAACCATTAGCACGTAAGTATGAAATGATGAAATTTTTATGGCTATGGCATAAAATGAAATGGTAGCAAAATTATGAGGTTTAACTCTGAACACTTAACAGAAATAAAAGGATTCAGCGCTATGCTATTCCTCCTGGAGGGTGTGACACGAGTGCAGAGAGCACTCCACAGGTTCATGTGTTGTGCAAAACAAGAGCTCCTTGTTGGGATAAGAACATGCACCACTGCAGTAACTCATGTTTGAGTTCACAGCTGACTCCATGTGAATATCTTTTAGCCCATATTGCAGCTTCCATCCTGGCCCTTCAGCCTGGTTTTTGCTGGAGGAAACCCAGCTATGCTTCTGCTTTGGAGGAAACCCCACAGTCTGACATGGCCTTGGGGCCAGGAAAGCATCAACCAACAGAAAGGAGGCACCAAAATGAAAAACATCTGAAATATTTTCAGCCTGCAGAAAAGAGAAGACCCACCAAAGCAGTGTCTAGATGTGGTATCTCATTCCCAGCTGAGAAGAAATCTTCAGAGTCCAACAGATAAAACATGGGTTTTAAAGTATCAGTAACCAAAAGTGACTGCTCCTCTTTATTCATTTTGGGGACTGTGCTCTTCATGTTCTCATTTGGGGTACCCAAATAACAGCACAGTAAAGCTGCATCTGAGGCTGACATAAAAGCTACATAGAGGATATCTGTGATCTGGTGTGTGAATTTCTCATCTTAGTAAAATAGCACTGTAAGATAAAACAATCCTCTGGAGCTGGACAAGGAAAAAGTTACACCACTTGCTCTGCAAGAATGTATAGTTTACAGGCAAGGATAAAAAAAAGTTTGAAAAAATAAGAGAAATTAGCATAAATGTCTAGCCAGATTCTCAGCAGTGTCAGTAGTCACATGACAAATGAATCCTGCAAAGCTGTAAAAATGTACAGTACTTGAAAATCTTGTACCCTTTCCTTAGAATAATCCAAAATCAAAAAATACTTAAAATTAAAGAGAACGATGTACCTTAGCACTAGAAAAACTAAAAAAATTATACCCAGTATTAATACACATGCAGTTAACTAAGAAAAGGTTTTCAGAATATTCGTTAGGTGCAACATTGAACAGTGTCTGCTAATATTAATTATTATTTTCATTTATTGTCTCAATGTTCTAGGAGAAATTTAGAGTAGGACTAGCAAGCATTTTTAGATTACATTGATATGCAAATTAATTTTCCATGTAACATCCTACATTTTCATGTGGCAATCCTCATCCTTTAAGCTCTTTCCATCAAAGAAAGAAACAATACTCTGTCCCTGAGGTATCCAATCAAAATTTGTGAACCATTTCAAATTTATGAATTGAGCACACACAGTGAAACCATTTACTGCATGTTGCACGAAGGGTAACTCCACTGTGCTTCATGGTGGGATTTTATTTTATTGCTTTTTTATTGCTTTTTAAATTATTTTGCTAATAATTCTTAATTACTTTTGCAATTAACTTTTGGGCTATCATTAGCCACTATTTTTTTCATAGAACTATTCATTGCAATTTCAAGATCACATTCCTCAATGGCAACAACTAACTTTAGAACTGAATGTGGAAAAGTTAAGACTAGTTTTTCATGTTTTCTTTTAACATTTACTTCTACACAGTTTTAGTTCCCAGCTCAATGCCTGCTGATCATCACACTTTGTACAACATATTGCTGAAATGTACAGAGTTGTAGAGCAAGAGGTCAAGGCAAGGCTTTAGTTTAGCTGTTATCTATGTCTGGGCATTCAGATCTCAGATATCCCAGAGATCTCTGTGAAGCACTTCCTCGTGTGATTTTCCTTCATAGAAACTAGAGTATCAGAACCTCAGTACCTCTGGAACTGAACCTTTCATTCTTTATATCTGTGTTCTCCATGTATGAAACTTAATATTATTTCATGCCAGAGATAACAATTTTAGTCCTGAATAACAGAGGCTGTAAAGAAAAATTAATTCATGCTTTTAGGTACTTCAGGCAGGTTTTCACTCACCTAACTTTAAATGTCTACAAAGTAATTTTCTGTACCTGAGCTAGGTGGAGGTTTTTTTGACTCTCAGAGACCTGGGAGGGAAATGGGCACTTAACCCATCCTGAGGTACCAACCATAATAAGACAGATGAAAC
Organism: Eulacestoma nigropectus; assembly: GCA_013397775.1. Classification (NCBI taxonomy): domain Eukaryota; kingdom Metazoa; phylum Chordata; class Aves; order Passeriformes; genus Eulacestoma; species Eulacestoma nigropectus. Next base: position 1,413,342 of record VZTE01005687.1, on the reverse strand, counting down.
ATGTATTTTAAGTACCTGTTCTCTCTATGACTATAAATGTTCAGGTGCACACTGGACCATACAGTTCAGATCTAGACATAGACACAGCTGGATAGCTACATACACTGAGATGAGTTTGCCATCCTGAGTTTACAGTGCTGACTGATGTTTCAGTTTCTACACAGACACCCTTTGGAAAGTTTATGCTATGTATGTCTTTGAGCTATAATCTAATCAATATTTTAATAACCTTCATTTTCACAGTTAGAAAGGATATTTCCCAAAGCTATATAAGCATGATTTTGTGTTAAATTAAGAATTTGGAGTCTGTTGTGAGCTGTAGAAACTGTGAGAGAAGAGTGCCACGTTCGTATATAACTTTATGACCCAAAGGGCGCATGGTTATTTATTGACTAAATTCTGAATAAAATAGAACAAGTACAGTGAGATTGTTTTATGATTGCATTTTCACCAAACTCTGTGATTACTTCTGGATTCAATATAATTAATTAAAATTAGCTCAAAGCACCAAGAGTAAACAGAGTAACACAGAGAGAGGAAGAGATAAAGAGTATCTCAAAATGGTAATACAGTTTAAACCAGTGAAAACTCCTTGTTGTGAACTTGATGTACTTGTACTTCCTACTTGAGTAGGAAGATAGTTTCAGGTTTTTGAGTAATTAAAATTTCAGAAGGAAACAGGAAATGTTGTATGTACACAAAGAAAGGTGATAGAAGCCTATCAGACCTTATATTTCATGCTAACCTACATTTGCCATCATTTTTGGTACAGCTAACCTAAAAACAGTGAAAACTTTTATCTTTATTCCACACACATCATAGAACTCAAACTTTTAGGGCAAAAATGTGTGAAAAATCTTTTGAGTTCCAAGGAGGGCTCAAGGAGTCTTCTAAATAACTGCATCCGGTAAGTCTCCACTGCTTCTTTCCTTATTCCTACTCATGAATGTTGATAGCTGAAAGTAGCAAATTTTCTCCAGAAATTGTTGATTTACTAGCTTGTTGTGAAAATATCCCTTTCCCACAATTTATTCTGGAAAGCTGTGATTCCCAGCTTGCTATCCTGCAGGTTTCTAGACTTGCAGTTCCCCATGAATTGAAGCAGAGACAGAAGTTCAAATGCTGCAGAAGTCACAGTTGCACTGCCAAAATCAAGGTCCACTCTTCCTTCCACACCTTTCAGGATCTTGTCATCCCTTGGGAGTACTAACCTAGCAGTTTTTCTGATTCCTTGCCACCTTTACTCACTCTTGTTTCAGGTATAGCATTGAAAAGCCAACAGAGAGGCAGGCCCTGAAGTCACCACCAGTTTGAATGTATCAGCCTCTCTCACTCCCTGAGCTCTCACTGCTGTTAGAAAGATGGGGTTTGCAATGGAAGGAATCAAGCAGGTTACATTATTTTCAGCTAAAAAGAGTCATCCATTATAGCAAGACCATTATCTCTTGGGACCGTGCCTCTGCAACAAGTTCCTTGAGGATTTCAGGGGGAAAAAAAAGAAGGAAACAGACATCGAGGGGTGAGAAGAGGAAGCAGATGTGATCACACAGTGCCTGTCATGATGCTATATCATCTCTCAACCCTGTTGGTGTCATTCATAGGGAAGAATGCATGAACTTGTGGAAGTTAAATAATATTGTGTCATCTGTTATATAACTTTGTCAGTAGCAAAGAGAACAAAAAAGTTTCTTTTTTGCATCCTATTTTATTCCTTGATGCCTTCAGCGGTTTTTTAAAATTCAATGCTACTGCTCTGCAGTTAATGACTTCTGAAAAAATAAATATAAACTGTAATAGCTCGAACAATAATTTTTTAATAGTTGTCTACAATCTAAGCTTGCAACAAGTTCTTTTCAAATTTTTCTTTTTGGAAAAATTTTAATTTATACTCACTCCTGAAACAGTGCCCTTGCAATATCTTGATTAAACTGCCTTCGAAGTGTTGACTTCACAAAGATTAAAGGAAAGCCCTCCAGCTTACATAAACTGTCACATCCTGGGGGCTGATAACATTTTAGATTAGTTGAATCTCTAAAATTAACATTTTCTCTAGACATTCCTAATTTTCCTAGTGAGTTCCACTGTTTTGATTTTTACTTATACAAATAGAGAAGCCCTAAGGGGGCTAAACTGAGATGCCTTAAGCATTCTCATTTTCCAATGAAAAACAGACAGTTCTCTGTCTTCTGAAAACTAGACTTCTCTAAGATGCCTGTTTATTTGGAGATGCATAAAATCTAAGCATGCAATATTCTATTTTTTAAAAAGGTTTTTAAAAAATTTCTCTTCTTCTATATGTACCAGTAAAGATTTGTAAAGACTTCAGTTTTAATATCACATCTCAAATAAGCTTAATTTGACTTTTTTTTCTGTATATCTATGACGAGAGCCTGAGTAACACATGAGAAATTATCTTTCTGTAGTCTTCTTTATTTTTAAAGTACAGAGAAAATAATGAGGGGGAGCAGAAGGAAGAAAGAATAAATGAACAAGTACTCACTTATATATATATATATGTATGTATATATATACACACTTAGCAAATATCTCCTCCAGTCATATTCACACAAGATAATGAGGTGATCCCACTGCCCCTTTCCTTTGAAGCTGAAAGGAAGGTTACATTTTTGCACACTTAAAATAAATGTCTGATTTCTGTAATACAAAAAAAAATTAAAAAGGTGTTGCTCAAGGGAAGCCATCAGCACTTGAGAGAAGCATAATCCCCACCATCTGCTACCACAGAGACAGAGCAACTATTCACAGCTTTTGTTGCAGTCCTCAGGCTGCAATTGTACTGCAGCTGAGGGTGGTCACCGTAGACCTGAGCAATTTTATATCTTTACTCCTTATTCCCCTGCCTGCCGTCACCTCTCTTCCTTCCTCCTCTGCCCATTTTTTTACTGTAATAGGCAAAATCAGGGCAGGGAAGGGATTGTATCTTTCTGATCTTTAGGCAACCTGCTGCCACCAACAGAAACATGAAATACACATTGTATTCTGAGTCTGTAGGCGATATCCTCTAGGATGAGATTCATTTCGCTTAATTATAGTTATCTAAAAAGTACCCAGTCTAAGGCAACTATCTAGGCTCCTCCTTCAGATGATTAAAAAAAGGCAGCTCCAAAGGTGATTCATCCTAAACTACAATTGGTATTAATCCCCAAACAAGTGCTGTGTAAAATTAATTCTCCTGTCTGATATAAAGAGTTCAGGCTCCAGTTTGGAGCAGACACTAAGGATGGACTTTGCCTCAGGAAACAAACACAGCTACAATGTGGGTGTCCTTACCTGAGGTGACTGCGTATTTCCTTTAGAGCCAATAGAAGGAACAGGAACTTTTCATTCCTCTCTTCCTAATGTAGCTCAGGGAGTCACAGAGCATCTTGGGTTGGAAGGGACCTTAAAGGTTATCCAGTTCCAACCTCCTGCCACGGGCAGGGACACCTTCCTCTAGACCAGGTTACTCAAAGTCCCCTCCAACCTGGCCTTGAGCACTTCCAGGTATGGGGAGTCCACAGCCTCTCTCAGACGCAGAAAGATTGAAAAATTTCTCTTCACCGATGGCAATGATTAACTTGTATCTAGACTATTTTTTTAACAGATTTATAGGGTTAGAAGAGGTGAGTTATGTCTCTAACTTCAAGAAATCTAAAATTTAGTGAGATTAATATAGGTTTTGCCAACTATCCCACACAACTAGAAATCATGTGAGCAGTGCCACCATCTTCAAAAGATTAGTCCTCTTTGCCAGACAGCCATTGACCAACACTATCATTTTCAGGTTTTTGGATGTGGAGGTTTACATGTGCTCTCCAGAGCAGCAGGCAGAGAGCCAAAGACTGAAATCACTCCTTCCTCTATCACACTAATGTAAAGACACAACAAATCCTTTGAGGCTTCTGAGTTATTGAAAGACAACAGAAGATAATTTAAAACTAGAGGAAAAATATGTGCATGTTACTTGAACTGCCTGGGAATATTCATATGGCACAATGATCAAATGTTTGTAGCACTTAATTTTCATAGGCTGTTTCTCTTACGGCAAAAATATTACATGAGCTACACATTTGCAAGGACACTTGTTCATCAGTGTGCATTGAAATAAGTGCTAGTTCACTATAACCTTTAAAGCATCTCAACTTCATTGGTATTTAAGTATTGGATTGTGCATTATCTCAATGATGTCATTAAAGAGAGTTGAACGTATGAGAGGATAGTTCCTCAGCCTTATTTCACTGCAAATTTTATAGTTAATTACTGGGACAAAACACTAAATAAGAAGACAAATAGTACAAGCCAAAATGGAAGGTTCTCTGGCAGATATAGCTTTATTAAAAAGCAAAAGTTAAATGCTAAGAACTCATTCATAATAAAAAGCTATTTCCCAAGTATTATGTTCTATCTCCGTCATGGTTAAACACCATAAATTAGCAGTGAGCATTCCAATTCAAATGACTTGCGTTCTTCAGTATTCTTAAAAATCAGTCGAATCAAAAGTCCGCTAGCGCTTCAATGGAAGTAATAGAAGACAATTTAATTGACAGAAATGTGTTTTAGATAGTACTTCTTATCTTCAGGCAACACATTTTATTACCTAAAACTTCATTACAGTGCACAAAAAAGGAGAAAAAGAAACATATGTTTACTTGTAGTGAACCATACGTTTAAGATGATAACAGAATTGATTTCTTCCTGCATTTTTTATCTTTACTGTATACGTTATAACCTATGTGCTGAAATGTGAAAACCCAGAAATTTCTGGTACCATTCTGTATTTTCAGGAAAAAAACTCCAATAATGTCCTCAGAAGAATGATATTTTTGCATTGTTGCAATGCACATTGTTTTCCTAAGAACAAATTTAAAAGCACACAATCCCCTATATCATCCACAGTAGTGCTTCTGTCAGATCTTGTGGCTATATTTTCCAAACAAAAAGGGTTTGGTGTTTCAGGGGGAAATCCCAACACAACAGTAAGGAAGAAGCAATGTTGGTTTTCAACTGTAAGTACTCTGTGTGAAGTCAATTTTAAAAGTAACAGGTGACATTTTTGATTTTGATCCTGTATTATCAGTGGGGAGCAAAATACAGGTACTGAATCCACTGCCAAAGATTGTCTGCAGATTTTTTCAGCTGTTCCTGAAGAAAAAGAATTATGGCCAGTTTCTGGTGTTCCTGGAACTGTGGGTTATTAAACAGCCTCAAGCACCTGACATCACTGGAAAAAAGTATGGTTTGATATTGACATAGGATTAGATGCCATGCTAATGGTTAGAAACAATAAACAGATCCACAATCTAATAGCAGCCCCTTTCCCATTATGACTTACAAACTGGTAATGTTTGTAAGTTTCCATGAGCCATAAGAAGAGGCTGAGTCTAAAATGAAATTCCAGTTCTTAAAACTATGAAATATTTTAAATCTATTTGGGGACTATGAACTGGCGTTTGAATGAACAAGCTGAAATGTCTAATTCAGGGATATATTCAACAGTCTTAATACCACTGACCATAGAAGCACAGACTGGCTTGGGTTGGAAGGGTTCTTAAAGATCAACTAGTTCCAACGTCCTGCCATGGGCAGGGACACCTTCCACTAGAACAGATTTCTCCAAGTCCCATCCAACCTGGACTTGAACAATTCCAGGGCTGACGCACCCACAACTTCTCTGGGCAACCCGTGCCAGTGCCTCATCACTCTCGCCGTAAAGAATTTATTCCTAATACCTAAACTTAGTCTACTTTCTTTCAGTTTAAAGCCATTCTCCTTGTCCTATCACTACAAGATCCTGCAAAAAGTCCCTCTCCAGCCTTCTTGCATGTTCATTTTAGGTACTAGAAGGCTGCCATAAGCAAAAAAACTAAACCAATATAAACCCATAAATGGCCTTTCCTTCTTACCAGACCCTTTAAGGATCTGGATCTCATTTCTTACACTCATGGTACAGGACCACTGACAGTCACATAGGCATTAATTGACTTTGACTCAAAACTGTAATTATATTACACTTATTAATACAATATATTACAAGTTTTAATGCACAATAATTGAATTGCAAAACATTTAATGATTGGGCAGGGGTACACAGAAAACAAAGTGACCTTGATTGCTTGATTGGTCGGTCAGAAGGAGACAGTGCAGGCAACAAGTACACAGACGTGTGACGAAGAATATAAAGATTCTACATAACTATTGGATGCAGTAGTGGGAAGATGGGAGCACAGCAGACTGTCATTTATGTAGAAACCCTGGTTGTTATTGTAGTTAAATATTAGTATCATCCATGGATTACATGCATCTATGAATACAGAATGTGTATAGAGGTGCCTTTCTTCTGTTGGATAGTTGCAAACTCCACTAGAACACACTGACCAGTTCTAAAAACCACACAGAAAAAAAAACACAAAACAACAAAACAAAACCAAAACCAAGCAGGCAAACAATCAGCAACAAAAGCCCTTTAAAAATTGTAGAAGGTTTAAAGAAAACCTAAAGGTATAAAGAAAAGAGTAAAAAATAATGAGAAATCGAATTCCTATATTGACTCCTGCATGGCTTTTGAGCTGGCTGACTCCAGAAGCGGTCTGAAGGTTACTGTTGTCCTGAGACACAATTATATGCATTATTAAACATGCTGGCAATTTGGGCTGAATTCAGGTTGCTCACAATCACTTCCTGTTCCTGTGTGACTGCAGGATGATCCATGTGACTGACATCGACCTCGGGATGCTGCTGCAGCCACTCCAACACAACATTGGGAGAGGCAGCAACATTTCCTCTTTGAGTTTTCCTGCAGATTCAGATCTGTGTGGCTCAAATGCAATCTTATTAGTAAATACTAATTATTTATTAGTTATTACTAGGACTATTTATCCTTTTGATCTAAATCTCTGAATCAAGGACCTCCCAAAACACAACGTTTTTAAAGGAAATGGGCTCAATAACCTCTCGAAGTGGGGCTTCCATTGGCGTTTAAAATTAATGGCGGTTGGACACTGAACCTGCAGACATCATAGTTAGGGGAAATACACCCCACTAACAGTAAGCAGTGCAAATTCATTTTCCTTCAGGAGATCACTGTTCTGTTCTTTCCCACAATTTTAATCTGTCTTAACTTCTTGTCTCTTTTTTTTTTTTTAATTAAGAGGAATTAAGTGAAAAGAAAAGATGTCAACATGACTTTTTGCTTAAGATTTGAACTGTGTTTCATAGTGGTTTTTTTTCTTTCTTTTCCCTAACATTTTATGGAAATGTCTGGAAACAGTCCTCTCATGGTCAATACTTGTTAGTAGTCTGTTCTTACCCTCAATGCCCTGATTTTATCCTCTTTGAAGAGATCTACTATTTTCAGAGTATTATTACTGAAAGAGTAACATGAGTTGATGGATAAACAAATAAGCAACAATAAGATGCTGCCCTTGTTAAACACTGTACAAACATCAATTAATTCTATTTGCAGCAGCCTTATGCAGCTGATAAATTCTCATTCTGCAGATGGAAGTGCTAAGGCAAAAAAGTGGCAAAGAATTTTCACTGTGCTGGGGCATTGATTCAGACAGAGGTTTGAGGCTTGACTCTTTCCCTAAGGGCGCTTTCCCACAAGTACCAGAAGGCTCTGTAAGCTCTGGAACAAGTTTTTATTACAACAGAAGCTAAACTGCATGATTTCTTTTCTCTCTCCTGTAAAGAAAACTCCCTGTGGAAGAGGTTCTTGGTTTCAGGCTCTTTAGCAGCTGAGCTGCAGCAGATCCCAGCCTGTCCCTTCTGGGTTCCCAAGTCTTTTCTCCCTTCCCTATGAAAGTCTTGATGGTGTGGCACCTTCTTTTTCCCAGTAGGCCACAGTCAAACAACCTCTCTGTGCCTTCTCCTTCTATTAATAAGCCTTTCTCCCCATCTTCTGAGCTCTTATTTTCCTTGAAGAGCCCAACTTTCCCCCTTGAGGTCCTATTTGGAGACAGAGCAAAGCCAAGAGGCAGCTTTCCTCTTTCTGCTTCGCCTCAGCCATTTATAAGAGTGTAACATCTGATGCCCAACAGGCCGCAAGCAGACGTATAACCCAGACACCATCCATCATGCACAGCCACAAAGTGACTCAATTCTGCTAGCCCAGTTCATCTTGGGAGGCTGAGATAAGGGAGGCTGTTCCTCAAAGAGCCCATAAGCTTTTCTTTGGTGAAAACTGTGAATATTTTATTGTTGCTCATAGAAGGAGCCTTTCATATGGTTTTAAACAGAATTTGGTTTTTCTACGTGCAGCTTTTAACTGATGGAATCATTCATGGTGACTTTTTAATTTACTGAAATTTAGAGAAAATCATCCCTTTCTTTCCAGAAATAAATGCTTGGTCTTTCCAAAGCACAGTTGCCTTTTAATAGTGCTAAATTGGTGATGTTAAGAGTTGCCACATGGCTGTTTTGCCTTCTTGCTCTTCTGAATTTTTCCTATTAGAACTTGAACTGAAGTTCCTTCTCAGTGGAATTACACCCTCCTGAGGACAAAAGTAGAGGCAACATGGGTTTAGGATGTAATAACAGCTGCCCACTGAAGGGACAAGGAAGGCTGGAACTTCCAAAACACAACTCTCAAACTGAGCATCATCCTGGAAACATCCTGAGTTGATCTACAAGCGTTAAAATGGTTTAAAGAAGCCAACGGTAATTTACATTTAGCACACGCGCATAATATGTAAAAAATTATCTACTTTTATAGAAGAAGTATTTGTAAAGCTGTTTCATTTAAGTCTAAGAATGAACCTTCCTTGCTTGTACCATTTTTGCCACAGTGGTGTCAAAATGTGTCTGTCAAGTACCTGATTTTCTCACAGATCACTATTCAGGTTCCCCGTGTTAGGCTTAAGCCTGATGCTGTGCCATCCTGTTCAGGAAGCACTCTGCTTCCAAACTCAGGGAGATGGGAAGCTCAGCAGAGAGCAGGATTCAAACTCAGCCTTTCTAAAACAATTTTATTCCTGTTTTGCACCTCCTATTTGACCAACTCAAACTGACATTCAGCTACTAACAAAGCAAAAAGTGACCACTTGAGCAAGAAGGCATTTGAAATTGAAGCTGAGACTCTGGGTAGAGAAAATCTTTGGGTTTTTTATGGTATTTTCATATATCTAGTCCATGTATATATTCTCAAAACATTTGATTTTAAGAGGAAACCACTTATAGGATTATTATTTTTAAGAGGGTTGAGAGGTTTTCTGTAATTATGCTACACTCATAGAATCATAGAATCCTCTCACACATCTGTTCATTACATATCTGTGTCTCTGTAGCTAATCATTTAGAAATTCATCACATGAAATATATAAACAAGGCAGTTCCATAACATTCACAGCCAATCAGAGAGGCTGGCAATGCATATTTGATTATTTCCCAAAGTCAATATTTCTGTTAAAAGCCATTTTATTTCATTTTCTTTCCCCCTATTTTAATACTAGAACTCCTCATTTATACATGCACAAAGATTTTGAAGATCTTTTCCAGCCTAAACAATTCTATGTTTCTAAGCTGTTGATGTGTGGCTGGATGAGGTGGGTTGAAGACATTGGACAGTGAGGGGGGGTTAAAAGTGGCTGAAAGGCAGGTCCAGGGAGTGGAGATCACTGGCATAAAGTCAAGTTGGAGGCCAGCAACTCCCAGTGTACCCTGGGGCTCAACACAGGGTCCAGTCTTGTTTAACATTTTCATTACTGATCTACATGAAGAGAGAGAATGTCCACTGAGCAAGTTTGCAGGTGATAAAGAACCAGGACGAGATGCTGATATGCCAGAGGAATGTGCTGTCATCCAGAGGGACTTTGAAGGCTGGAGAAATGAGATGTTAGGAACCTCATGGAGTTCAACAAGCACAAAATCCTGCACGTGGCAAGGAACAACCCCAGGCACCAGGACATGTTGGGGGCTGCCCAGCTGGAAAGCAGATTGACAGAAAAGGACATGTGGATCCTAGTGGAAACCAAGTTGAACAGGAGCCAGAAAGGTGCCCTTGCAGAAAAGAAGAATGATACACTGGGCTGCATTACATAAAGTGTTGCCAGCAGGTTGAGGGAGGTGCTCCTTCCCTTCTCCTCTGCACTGATGAGGGCACACCTGGAGCTTCTTTTATTCTGTAGACGTAAACCAAGATTCACTGATGTTCTCAGAAAAATCTCTCCTAAGTTTTTTAAACTGATCTGTGATCGTGAGTTCACCTAATGTTAACTTCAAGTATTAAATGTCCATATGTCATGAATTTAGCCATTACAAATTCCTCTTGTTTTCAAAGTCAGGACATGATCTTCATTAGAAAATTATTCATATTTCATAGGCCCCAAATCAGACTTTGGAACAGCTTTTCTCTACATGAACCTTACAGGGAGCCTAAACCTGCTAAACTCTTAAATTATATCCCTCAGTTGTAGTCCTTAAATTAAACTGAATAAATCAGATAGACTTCTTTTTTCTTTTTTTTTTCCAGTAGTGTCCTCCAGAAGAAGTAGTTCAAGTTTTTAGTTTTGTTTGCTTTTCTCACAAAGCCTATACACCATCCTTCATTACAAGTTGGGCTCTGCAACTTTTGTCCTAATGCAAATTATTATTTAAAGTAATATATTATGCACAAATTAGGATTGGGCCCTATGAACAAAGGCATATATTTGCATTTGGATGAATGTATTTGTGCACAGCTTAATCTCCATGTGATTGTATTTGAGATCTCAGGGACAGTACCTAATGTTTTCCCTTCAGAATTGTCATAAATAAATGAACTAGAGATAAAACACTGAACTGATTTGTGCAATTGTTAAATTACTGCCACTGATGAAAAATACATAGCCCTAGAATTCTGACAAATATCTTCAGCTCAGATCTGGCAAGGTCACAAAGCCTGAACTGAGCTGCAAAATTATGGATATTTACCTAACATTGAGTTAATACGGCCTAAATTCTTGAAGGACAACAGCTTGCTTTTGGAGTCAGAATGTCGGGATAGTTTAGGGCAGGAAGGCAAGCTCACAAAATTGATCTGAAGTGGTTTATGGCAACATTGTCCCTATTAAAAAGTCACTCAGCAGGTGGTAATTACTGCACGTCCGAGTGAAGTGCAGGAATGGAGGATGATTTATCATAGAATGGCTTGGATAGGATGGGACCCTAAAGATCGTCTGATTCCAATCCTCCAGCCGTGGGCAGGGACACCTTCCACCAGACCAGGTTGCTCAGAGCCCCATCCAATCTGGCCTTGAACACTTTCAGGAATGTGGCAGCCACAGCTTTTCTGGATGATCTGTGCCGGGGCCTCATACATGTTATTTATTACACTGAGCAAACTGGATGTGCAAGAGAACATTCCAGCTGAAGGGTGGGAACTCAGAGGCAATAACTTCTCAGTCTATTCCTGTTTGATCTGCAAGGGTTTGTCTACATTGCCATGAACCAGGATGCTAAAAATTTGGTCATAAGTCAGGATGCTGATCATATCATCATATTTTCTATTGTGACGCAGCTATGGATTTAAGTATAGAGAACGCAAGGGAGGATGTCCTATTTTAAATAGGACATTATTTAGAAACAAGGCAGCACAGCCTGGATTATCTGAGTTGCTACTGCATCCAAGTCCCTGTCATTTTAAACAGATCATGTCCCCTGCATCTATTAATTACACTGCAAATTTGCCTGATTGTGTGACTGTCTAAGAGATTCAGTGTCATGGCTCTAAATTCTGTTAACTACAATTCTGCCAGATGGGTGACAGAAAAGGGAACAAACAGCAAATTTCTATAAAAAGTTAAGATAAAAGAAATGTCATCCTGTTTTTCATGTAGTAAATGTTAAACCAGATCCTGGTCTACATAAACTGACCAGCTCTCTTGCTGGTGTTGGACTGATCCACATCAGCTGAAGATACGGCCCCGTGTTAAAAGAACAGATGATTCATACAGTTTTTATATTAAACATTAATATGATATTCTCTAACATAGTTTAATAGGTTCCTATTGAGTGCCAAGTTTCCGTCGGTGCCTAATAAGTATACTGACTAATAATAATTAACAGATCTACTTGGAAAGCAGTAATTTTCATATATTCCCCCTGCAAGACTTTTAATTGTTAATGAAAGTTAGATTAACAATTGCTGTAAGATGGATCTATAATCCTCAGCTTTTGGCTTTTTTTTATCCTCAGCCCAGCAAAGAAATGATCATAAGAGACTCCAGTTTCCATCACAGGGCTAGCAAGGACCCCCAGGGAATATCCCAGGGCTGACTGCAGCAAGGATTTTCTCAGGTAAAGCAGCCCATGGCTCTTGCTAAACAAGTGGAAAATTGTGTTGATATTTTAGCCTGCAACAATTTTTGCAGGGATTTTTTTTGTCCTCGTTTTGTGTTCTGCGATCGTGGAAATCAAAAGAAACACACCATTGCAGACTACACAAGGGTCTGGAAGCACAGAGGATTTTTTTTTTGCAATGTTGAGATCCTCAAGCTGGTACTCTTTGAGTCTGAGCAGTCTGGCAAAGGAATGTTGTATAAACTGGGGAATGAAATCTTCAAGCTGCTATTTGCACTGCACTGAACATGGGGGTAAAGCCCTCTGAGCCACCACAGGAGCCTTCTATAAACAGGTTTGGGAGCTGGGCACCAGCCTCTCTCATCCTGCAGCATCCAAGGCCACATCCTCCTCCCAGGGTTCCTGTTTCTCACCTGCAGTATTCCTGGAAAAGTGAGCACTAAAGGAAAGTTTGTGTCTTTTATGTGAGGAAAGGCATTAAAAACACAGCCCAGAGTCTGAATAACACTGACTCACACCGAGGGAACCCAGCCACACTCTGCTGATACTGGATGCGTCACTTCCCCCAAACAAAAGAACTAATTCACTACTTCTGTGAGGACAGGAAAAAAAAAAAAAATAAAGGCCTAAAACATTGGCGGATTTTTATTTTTCCTTTTATGCCTGCTAGTGGGAAGTCCTGACAGGCCAGGCTTTCCCTGAAACAATTAAAATGAGTGGCTGAACACCACACAGTTATTGGTACCTTCATCCTTCGTGGGCTGCAAATGCAGTAGAACTGTGCATATTTAGAGTCTGCAAGGTGCCTTGGATAATGATCTTCCTCTGATGCAGTATTATTGCTGTTTCTGGCAGGCTCTAGAAGAGCAGGCTAATTGCACAGTGTCAGATAGTAGGTGTGTTACTGGGTAAAACTCTAAGAGGCACATCAGCAGAGCCTTTTACAATATAATAGGCACTGATTAGCCAGCCATGTAATACAGCCGGAAAAGTTTCACCACTCACTATTTGCTTTAAGTTCAGGAGGTCTGAATGTAAACTAGGAATAAAATGGAGACTTTTGTTTCTTATTATGGCAGTACAGGATTAAGAAATTACACTGTTTGAAGAGTCCAGTCCCTTCACCTTACTGATTTTACCCACTTTAACACCCATTCCTTGGAAAACTGCCATTTGTCATTTAGCTTTTCCCAGGCTGATGATATCAAGGATTCTTTCACATCCCATCAGAACCACCAGCACTTTAATCCAGTCATATCAGAGCTTGATCCTGAAAGATGCAAAAAATTCTCTTGCATAGGACATGGAAGGATGAGGCCCCTGGTTTTAAAAGCCTTTATGACAAAACAGTGTCAATGCAGATTGCAGTGTTAAGAAAATGATAAGAAAAGTTCTTATATTCTATGTTACCCACTTGAATTAAATCTAGTGATTCCTCTCTCCAGAAACCAAGAGACTGATACTCTCAAAATCCCAAGAAGGCATTTCTCTATTAACCTTAAATATATGAGGGAGGTGCTCAGATACTAGATGGCAGTATAAAACCTTAATAAAATTCATTTCAATAATGACATTTTTAATAATCATGCAGTACATTATCAATACACTTGCTGGGTTAGCAGAGAAATTAATTTAATTCCATCACCATTCTCTGTATTCCAGGTATTGAAGGTTTCTTTTAGAACAGATACAAACTTTTTGTGTAATATTCAGACATTAATGAAACCTTCAGATAGACTCTACTTTCTCCCTAAATTTAGTAATTTCCATAATTGTAGCGAATAAAAATAGTGTTATTTTATATCAGTATTCAACATGTATTTTCGTTACAATCAGGAAAATTTTGTTACTGGTAAAGACAAACTCCTTAAATATAATTTCTCTCTGCATTGCTGCCATGAATGAGAGCAGTAGAGAGAAGAAATTGTCCCAGCAAATCTGATGCTGAAATATAGATTGTTGATAATTAGTAGTCTTATATGCTGTTTCTCATTTGTACCAATCCATTTTTATTTCACCAATTTGTGAAACGCATCACAAATCCAGGACTCTTTGCAGAAACCTAAAGCTGAGAAATATATTGAATGCAACAGATGGTGGTTAAGTTAGATAATAGAACAGAGTATCCTGCTAAAGAGATTTATGATCTGCTTTTTATTGCTCATTCTGGAGGACGTTAGCATTCTCCATTTATGCTCATAAGGCTTTTTCATGGCAATATCCACAGTTCATGGACTAATTCTTAGAGCATTGTTACATTTATTTAATCCAACCTCCCACATAACACAGGTCAGGGCATTTCATTAAGTGTTTCTTGCACCTAGAAACGCACTTTTGTAACAGCTATCATAGCAATGGTAAACTGCCAACATCTTCCTGTCAATTTATGCTCTGTTACAGTGAACTCTCACTGCCCCAGCCCAAAGTGCTACCCACTGCCATTTACTCTCAACAGCTCGTGGTTGCACTTTCACTCTCCCAGCCTGCTGGTTCTGTAGATTTATCAAGTAGAGCCACGTAAAAGGGCAGAAATAGAACGTGCATGATGCTAAGTTCAGATGGATACCGAGTAAGCAGTAGTAAGACAGGGTATATTAAGTAGGAAATACAAGTCAAGGAAGCAGCAGTTGAAGGGCTCTTGAGCATTTCGCCAAGAAAGGTCCTCTAACCTTTGTGCATGGTGCATTTCAATTGGATAGCAAAGCCTCTCAGCCTATAGATCTACTGAAGATAAAAAAAAAAAAAAAACACCTTGAAAATTAGATTAAAATAAGCACTATTTGATATTAATATTGTGGGGATTTTTGTTATTTTTCTTATTTTTTTACCAATGGAACAAAACTTTTCAAGTCATCTGTATTCCACAGGCAACAGCACTTGCCTTTACGACTCTAAACTTTTTTTTCTTTTTCTATGAGGTTTTGCTTTCTGAACTGGCATGAATAAACTCATATCTACAAAGAATATTTGCTGACATGGGAAGGCCACACATTCATTTGCAAACACACCCACTGTTGCTCCATGGCCCACAGGCAGATAACAAATGTTTCATATAAAATCTTCTTAACTTTGTTAGCACACTAGGCCTGTGGCACATCTCATGGGACACATCAAATCAGCACAGCAGCACCTTCAGACTTGTAAATGTGTGGTCTGTCTACAAACCCCTCCGCAAACACCTGCCCAAACCTGCAAGTCATTCAGCACAGCAAACCAGGCCCACACACACCTCACATGGCCATCATGCTCCTGTCTCTGTTGCAGACAATGCACCAAAAGGACCACAGAGGTGTGGGAGGGACTGAGTGTAACAGGTGTCCCAAATGAGCTCCAAAACAGCTTTCTGCAGCTTTGGCTGGGATCCCTACTTACCGTGTTTACATGAATGTTTTGTTGTTTTCATATTTTTACACATTTTCCAAATCCGCCAGTTGTCTTTCATCTCTAAATCCAGGAAACAAACCTCATAGAGGGCAGTTTTTCCATTACGCTGCCTACAGGTCATCACATAGTGGATCCCTTATCACCACGTCCACATGTTATAGCCAAAAAATAATAAATGACAGAATTTATTTCATTTCCAGGGATTGCTGTGCTGGATGATTACATATTCTCTCTCATTTCTGAGACTGGGGGCTGCTGTAATATCTCAGCATCTCAAAAGCATCCATCTAGTACCTGCATGAGGAAGAAATGTATTTTATTTTTCTACAAAAGAGAAATGCTCTCAAAAAGTAGTGAGTGAATTTCCAGGTTCTTCTATCTGGAAATATCACCAAGTGCAAACAAGCCACTTTCATTATTCTTAAATACAGCCGTTCTCAATAACATCATTAGTGGAACTGTTGTACTGAAGAAGAGCAGACTATTTAAAAATAAGTTGGGTAGTCAATTAGGAACATTCACCATTTTATTAGACATTATAGGTTAGGTGTAAAACCCCTTGAGTCAAACTGAAATAGTCCATTTCTGTCAGTAAATTTATAATCTAACTCTTGATGGGCTGGATTTCACTTTGAAATGTTTTACAGATCAAACCCAATACTGGCATCATACTGATTTCCCTCCATCTATACCTAAATCTAGAATCACCCAACTGATCTGCACCAGGGAGACACCCATATTTCCACTAGTGTGCTTACCTCCAGTAAGTTCATTGTCTTATTTTACACTCATTGTAAGAAGCAGGATGCCGTTAAACTTGCCATGTCAATGCATTCTCTTCTGGTTTGCTCAGAAAAAGGCAATTAACAAAAAACCCAAATGTAAAATGCACAACCGGGGCATATTTTTAATTGCTTTTATTCACTTTTAGAAAGTGATTTTTCACTTATTTAGAAAAATAAAGGAACCAGGCGTTTTCCTTTAGTTCCTTGTCTAATCAGATTTCAGATTCCCAACATAAATTACAGTCTATTTGTATGCAACTGTGGGTTTCTTTTCTGAGCCAGCTGGTCCTGACTCTGCTGTCTGGGTGAGCTTAAGCAGAACACCTCTCATGCTTTATCTGGTTTTTGGCATCAAGCGAAGGACCAAACACCTCATTTTTTAAAGGCTTCCTATTGACAGGTAGGTTTTGGTTATAATGGCAGAAGTAAGTGATGTCCAAGTTCCTGATAAAATGTTTTGTAACTGCAGAGTTGGCAACAAAAACTGATTCAAGCAAAAGTGCTGTAGTGAGAGCTCTGACTGCATGGCTTTCTGTAAGTGCAGGCTTAATTTAATACTAAAGGCACAACAAAATTCGAAGGCTATGAATGGAAACAAGGAAAATTCAAAGAAGACAGGCTAGGATTTTAACAATAATAACTGAAACCATCAGAATTACTTCATATGAAAAGTGCTGTTTTTCCCTTCCTTTGAAGACTTTGAAATCAAACATGACTATCTTTGTGATAGATCTTCTCTAACTCAGGCAGAGATCACTGGTGAGGCTTAACACAGGAATTACCCTACATCATTCTGTACTATAGAATCATAAAACCATTTATGTTGGAAAAGACCCCTGAGATCATTGAGTGCAACCATTATTCCAGCATTGCCAAATCCACCACTAAAAAATGTCCCCAAGTGTCACACCTACAGATCTCTTAAATACCTCTGTGGATGGTGACTCCACCACCTCCCTGGGCAGCCTGTTCCAGGGCCTGACAACCCTTTCCACGAAGAAATTTTTCCTAATATCCAACCTAAACCTCCCCTCATTCAATTTGAGTCCATTTCCTCTTGCTCTGTCCTTTGCTACCCGGGAAAAAAGACCAATCCCCAGTTGGCTACAGCCTCCCCTCAGGGAGCTGTAGAGGGCAGTAAGGTCACCCCGAGCCTCTTTTTCTCCAGGGTGAACACCCCCAGCTCCCTCAGCAGCTCCTCACAGGACCCATGCTCCAGACCCTTCACGGGATCCTAATGCAGGAGGTCAGAGGAGACAGTGGGTTTTTTTGAGCCGTAAAATGGAATTTCATTATGTTGGTGCCAAAAGCTTGATGAAACACTTTAAACCCTTATGTTTAAGAAAATGGATGTGATATGGCAGTGAAATCTAATTTCAGCAAAAAAATGATTTAACACACTTAAGCTGTGAACCCAATGTTAGGCTCTGCTCCCAAATACCTCTGCCAGTGAGGAAACTTTGAGCCTTGAACCTGATGCTCTCTCACCCACCGCTGGCTGGAATGATGCCTCTTCTGTACATTCAGTGTGGCTTCTGCAGTGATTGACTGTTAAATTGTGTTTTCCTGTGCAACTGGATACTACAAAGAGGGCCTCATGCAGCATTCAGTCACAAGCTGCTAATAGCTGCTGATTCTCCCTTCCCCAGAAACATACATTAAAGAGGAGAAGATATTATCAGACTCGTGCTGAGATTTAGAAGTCCTCCGTGTGGGTGTGAGAAGAGAGAAATTGAAGGAAGAATAAGAGGAGTGATAAAGAACAGACACAATCTCTTCAAAATTATGGCCATTAAAAGGAAAAATATTTCCCAGATGAATCTTGGGACGGCAAACTCTCCATCTGAACTTTGTCTCCTTTTTGCCACTGAAAAAAAAGTCTCCCGATGGGAGATACCTTATGATATTATTTGTTTGTGTCTAGACCTGGTCCCTAGCTTACTGGAAATCTATATTTGCTGCAGATTGCCTGCTCCATGTTTTTTATAAAGCACAGCTTTTTTCAAAAGGCTCTGCTCCCCCTGATGTCCATGGGACATTTAGCATTTGACAATAATGTGAGTAAAATTGGACCAATGCTGAGAAAAATCTCTCTCCCATATGCCATAATGAAACCCCCCTGTGTGTTTATGTGCTTTTTAAAGCATTTTAAGTGATTATGATGGGGCAGACACTTTTAATATATAAATCTCTAGAAAATGACAGAACATTTCTGAAGCCTCCTGAGTGGGTAGGAATCCTGAATCAACTGTTATTCATATTTAATCCCATTCCCCTTCTCCCTGAAACTAGGCAATCCTGATTAGGCTCTACTTTTTAATAAAATAACAAATTCAAATAACAAATGCGAGTACAGTAGTGTGCTCCACATAAAATTTACATTAGAGCTTTTCTGAGAAAAGCTTTAATGCTGTGCTTGAAGTAATTTTATTTTTACAGAGTGCTGCTCGTTAAAAGTTGTAAATCCCTTTCTGTTTTGCCGAGGATGTGTCTAGCTCCCAGTTAAATGGAAATGTATAATCCTTCTCACTCATTTGATTTTCTTAAATTGTGGTTCTCTCTCTGGGCTCAGTCCTGGAAGGTGCTGGATACTCCCCAGTCAGGAAAGCAGAACCAAAATCAGACCTTCCTCCTTGTCTGGGTGGTATTTCACTTTCCTGAACAAAAGCCATTCCTTCTCTCCTCCTGCCCATTTTCTACATCTTTGATAATGGAACAGAGAAATAGGTCGGACTTGTTTCCTGTTCTCCCACCTCCATCCACCCCTGGAGCAGCAGAGCTGAAGCTGTGGGAGAAGCTGAGTGTGGCGTGCATGGTGCATTTTCTGTGGGTGAGAAGAAGACCATGAGGCACATTGAGACTTGGAGGATCACAGCCTCTTTCACAGCTTCTTCTCTCCAGCCACCAGGCCAGTGGGTGGAATGTGCCTAAAATGAGCCTGAAGTCCAGATTTTTAGAGACATTCTGTCAGCTGTCTATCACTGTGGGATTTTGATGCCTAGCTACTTCAAAACGCAAAAGCCTTGCCTGAAAATTGGTGGCATCTGGAATCTCTCATTATTTGTCCCTTCAAATTTTTGCTGCAGAAATAGAGAAATAATTAAGCCACAACAAAGTCACAAGGGGAATGTGACTCATGTTTTATTTGCCAAGCTGTTGGAAATGCCAAAGGCCTCCTGCTGTCACACAGAGCCTCATAGAGGTTTTGCCAGTCCTGAACATTCCCAGGCTGGTGCTGAGGATTTGGAAAGGAGGAAACACTGTGCCATTATGCACAGCTGGAGCCATGACCCATAAAGGAATCTTCTCTGTGCTTCTAAAAGGATCAACTTCTTTCTCAGTTGTATTTTGTCAGAAGTATAGACAGGGCAAGGTGGCTTTCATCCCCTGAATTTTTGGTTAATGTGACAGAAACCAGAAGTCTGATTAGACTCTTATGTGAATTCCAGAAAAACAAAAGTCCTTTAAAACATCTCATTCTTGCTCAATGGAACCAAGCAACTTTGTTTTCCTCCTCGGGTCTTTTCTTAAAGATAAATTAATTCAAGGTTATCACTTCCCTTCAGTATCCCCCACTTGACTGGAATTAGTCTTAATTTACTTTAATAAAGCATATAATATTAATCTTAATTAAAAGCCTTGGGGACAGACCTGTGTAGACTCATGACACAGACACCTTGCACTTTTGTTGGAGCCTCTCTTCTATGTCATTTGGGGTCCAGGAATTTGTCTTTCAGCAAATGATAGCCCTGATATTTTTCAGCCCTATTGATCAGTTAAGTAGTCAATGACTTCAGAGAATTTTCCTCATAGACTCTGACTTACTCTTAACTCACTCCTTAAATCAGCATATCGCAGGGAGGAAAAACAGCCTGAGACAGCTGGTTCAAATAACCAACTTATTTTGCACACACGTTGCATTTCAACAAGTAAAATTGATCAATTAACTAAAAGTTCAGCAAAACTGGCCGTTGAGTGACATCAAGAATGAAACTGTCCACAGAATTTTTTATGACAAAGGGCTGAATTGGGATTGTTCAGCCTGGGGAAGAGAAGGCTCTGGGGTGACCTCATTGCAAATTTTCAGTACCTGAAGGGGGTTTGCAAGAAAGCTGGAGAGGGACAGTTTGCAAGAGCATATGGTGATAAGACAAGGGGAAATGTATCTAAACTGAGATACGGCAAGATCAGATTGGATATTAGGAAAAAAATTCTTCACTGTGAGGGTGAAGCTGGACCAGGTTGTCCAGAGAAGTTATGAAGGCCCCTGAACATGTTCAAGGCCAGGTTAGATGGGGTTTGGAGAAACATGATCTAGAGGCAGGAGTCTCTGCCCATGGCAGTGATGTTGAAAATAGATGATCTTTAAGGTGCCTTCCATCCCAAACCATTCTATGATTTGAATCTTCTTTCTTTTCTCTGAGTATATTGCATGAGAAGAGGCAGGACAGGTCTGCTTGACAGGCACCTTTGCTGTTGTTCAGCTCAGGCATGTGACTTTGTGCTTGGCAGCAGCTACAAAACTGCTGGTTCCTTTCCAGAAACCCAAGTGGAAAGCTGGTTTGCATTCATTTTGATGGCGTGAAACGCCACCATTTTCCATGATATTTGGAGAGCACAAAACCAAATATGAGGCTTTTTGCTTTACCTTATACACATGTATATATCTGTATATATCCACGTTCATGTATATATATATATGTATCCATTTCATGAGATGTGGAAAGAAGTTTGCATTTGAGTGACACAAATGTTATTTGTACTGGTGAATGATCCTCTATTTTTTTAAAAAATGAAAACCACACTGCTGTCCATCCCACCACTTTTCATCCCACACATCTTCAGTGAGTTAGAAAACACAACAAGCTGCTCTCCCCTGCTCCATTAAACTAAAGCGTATTTAAATGGGCCTTTCAACACCTCTCCCTCTACAGTGAACACTCACACAGGCTTGAATATCAAACTCCAGATGTTTGGGATCTTGGCAGTCATGCCCTGCTCCTGAACCTTTGCCATCAGCTGAAGTAAATGGCTGTTATTGAGAGCGTTGTTGACCTAAACATTTTCTGACAGTGGCTTCAACCTGCCCCTATGATTGACACTTCCCAGGAAGCTGATGTGTCTGATGGGCTGTATCAGTTTCAGCTCTTTAGGTTTCAGATTCAGTAGCTGGTAAAATGAGTTCAGTTCTCACCGTGCATAATTCGGTAACTGCTGCATCAGTTTTAGCTTGCTCTGCATTTAATTTATTAGGAGAAGAGATGCGTTTCACATGCACAGATTGATTGTTATTTCACCAGGTAATGTGCTTCAATCAGCAGGTGATATATGTCATTTACTACGTTACACAGTTTCAGATGTTGAAATATGGTTCAGAGAGATATGTACTTGATTTTGCAATACATTCTAATGCATTTTTACACGCTTTTCATTTAGTAATATATTCAACCATTCCTTCTATTGTTTATGTTTTTCAGGTTTTTTTTTTTATTGGGTTGTTTGGTTGTTTGTTTTTTTTTTATTTAGATGTGTGATTTATGGATGTTTCTCTTTATTTAGACTGTGCTTAAAACTTTTATCCCGCTCTGGTTTGCTTATTTATATATCAGAACTATTTACACATGTAAATCATTACCACATGTAAACCTCCACGTACAAAGCAAAATTGGTCAGTTTGTAGTGATACGGGCTAAACATCGCAAGATGCTCATAACTTTGGGACTCCGCTTTTGGTGGGATCTTAGGACATTGCTCAAGTAACATTGATTCATAACATGCTTCACATGCTCAATACTTTTCTTCATGTCATTCATAACTTTCCAATTTTCTTTATGTGGATATAAGAAGAAAAAAAATTGTGTTAAGTTTATTTTTTATTTACAGAACTCCATATAAGCTGACAAAGAGCTCACAGTCCTGAGATGCACTTTTAGGAAATGTCTTGATTTCTGTGTGTGCTGTGGCAAGATTTTCTGAATTTCCAAGCTAACAACATTTCTACCATTCCCAAACACATGCTATTGGACAAAAGCATATTTTTTTCCTTGTAAAAAATGGGCCGCGATCCTCAAAATGTATCAGTAGGCAGTTGGCAGTAGGCGATGGACAAATATTTTCTCTGAGGAAAGATGAAGCATCAGATAAAGCAGCAGCTTCACATCATGTGTTGCAGCTGGAGGTTCAAATGAGATTCAGGCAACTTCAGTTCTGTCCTTTGTCATTTTGGAGTGGGTGCTCTAAGATTGAGACATTTTACTTACAATCATGAAGCTTTTCAGCCTAACTATGCTTCAGCACTTTAGCTTTACAAAACACTTCACAGAAAATATTTAGCCCTTAAAAGAACTTGCTTAAAAACTGAGAATGTCAGTATTCCACACAATCATTAAAGACTACATGACATTGTCAAGAGAAGAAGAGATTGAGTGCAGAAATAAGAACAAAGCTTCTTCTCACCTTTGTGTGCTTCAATTCCAAACTCCAAACCTTTAAATAAGTGCTGCAATTCAGAATATTCTCTAATGCTTTTTCTGGGAATGATTTTGCTGGGAATGATTTTGCTAGCACATTCAGGGCACTTAAACTCTGCTTCTCCTCTGAACTGCTCTCTGGAGGAGGTTTTCTCACCCCAGTCAGTATAAAGAGAGCCACAGTATACAAATCTCCTAACTTAGGTATCTACACTGTAAATACCCTCTCAGGGACTGTTGCTGCAGGATGTAGCATTAAAATCTGTTCCAATGCCTCAAAGAATTACTAAAATGTTGTCAGAGGCAGGCAGCTATGTATCATTTTTCTGTCACTGAGCACCTTTAAAGCCTTACAAATATTCTAAGTGCTCAAACAAGGTGCAAAATAAATCCATTTTAAACCAAGCCAGTTAAAGTATAAACAGTAAAATGTTTGTCTTTTTTTTGCTTTTTCATATTTTCCCCAACACAGAAAATAATAAATTGTGAGACTGTAAAATGCTGGAACAATAAGAGCAATTTTATAAAACATTTTAACAGTTTGAAGAATGTTCTGCTTGGAAGATGAAGAGTATATATGTACATATGTGTTTGTGTATATATATATATGGGGATGGTATTTTGTTTGGTTTTTTTTTTTTTTTTCACACCACCTTTCTGACTCACAAAGTGCTTCAGTTCATTGAATTTATTAGGAGAAAAATTGTGTGTTGCTGTTTCTGATCCACTGATTATTTGAACTTATCTCTTGAGGACTGTGGGAGAGAAGAAATTCTTAGGCTTTGTTTTTGCAATGCCATCTTTGGACATAGATCCAGAATATTAATATCAAGGGACCCACCTAAAGCTTATTGAAATCAATAGGAAGACTGACTGCAGTGATAATGGTACTAGCCACAATTTGGAAATTTCTTAAGCAACAGCTTTATACTGCAATGGGATTTGAGTAAATGCTGAAGCGTTTTGCTGCACTGAGATTTCATCCTGGAACCGGAGTTTATGTACCTGCATTTATCAAAGGTGGTGTCTCTGTGTGCTTGCAGGTGTGTGTACATGTGCCCAAATGAGCAATCGACATAGAGCTGCTGTGCCTTTATTACCCAGAGCAGGTAGCCAAAAATCCATCCGTCACATAAAATAATAGGGAACTGCAAAACTCACTGGTTTCGCCAGCTGCATCCTCTCCTCTTTTTCAGGGAGATGGTTTTGTTGTTGCATTTGCCAGGCTGTCACCGGCTATTTCTCTAGCATGGGGAGATCCTGACACCAGCCATCAATATGTCACATCTAAGTGATGTTGTGTTCAATGCTCACATATGATTTTCAAGCTCTATAGCTGTGTGTTCTGCACAAGAGCCTGCCGTGGCTTAACCCCAGTCAGCAGCCAAGCCCCATGCAGCCACTTGAAAGCCCTGCTCAGCAATAAGAAAAACATCTCTGTAGCACCAACCCTGTGTTCAGCATAAATGCAAAATGTAGCCCCATACCAGCCACTGTGAAGAAAATTAACTCTACTCCAGCCAAAACCAGCACAGAACCTTTAGATGAGAGTAGGTCTGTAGCACGTTTACATTGCGAGAAGACCCGAATTACAAGAATTGAAGTATTTTGATATTAACTTGCTAATTTTAAAGCTTACTTGGGTTTGCTTCGGACCCCTAAGTTTCATGGAGAATGAGTCCAAAGATTGCTTTAGATCTTTTTCATTTGAGTTTAGGCTGGTTTGGAACCACAAAGCCCTCAACAGTGGTAACAGGGGTAAAAATGTGATGTTACTATGGAGAGTGTTTTGAGGTAGCATTACTCTGTTTATTTTGTGCTGCTGTTCTGTACTATATTCGTAGGGGGTGTTTTTTGTTGTTGCTCTGTGCTAAATTACCGCAGTACAAAAGTTTCCTATCTCACTTCACTTCCTCCCCATCTTTCAAAAAACACTACTTCAGTAACAAGCTGAAGATAACTTGCTGGAGACACTTTCTGTGTCTATTTCCCTATCATTTTGCACTAAACAGCTTTTGGTTTATGGTTCAAAAAAAGAAAATCCTTACTTGATGGAACATAATTTTTCCAGTGGCTGTGGCACCCCATTAATCCAGAATTATTTTTCTGAAATATTAGCTGTGCAAGAAACTACATTTAAATAAAATAGCATTTTCCTGGAAATTATATGAAACTGTAAGAAGATATGAGTTTGTTTTAAAGATGGATAGGCATGATAGACAGACTCAAATACTTATCTACGCATGTCCAGATGGTACACTTCAGTGATCTGAGCTTGGAGATGGATGAGAAAAACTTGTGATTTTTAATCTTGGGTCTGACACCACTTCCCTCTGAGGCCTAAGGCAAACCACTTAACTTCTCCATGCCTCAGTTCACCATTTGCCTCTAACTTGGAGTCTTTAGCAGCAGCTGCTTTCACTTTCTTCGGTAATTAGGAAAGCAATCTCTTGCTTGAGGCCTGGCATTAAAAGCTACCCCTCCTGCTTAAAGGATAGTGGAGTCTTTTGATATCTGTCATGCTCATTTTTCTTGGTTTTCAATACTTTTTAAAGGTTTCTTTTGACACCTCTTGCATGTGATAATGCAATCAATATGTTTAGGTTCCTATGAGTGTAACACTCGAGCAACACACGCTTGCATCTGCCACTCCTCCCGCTGAGGGAGGTTTGAGGAAACACAGGTGAAGATTTCAGGTTCATCCTCAGGACCTTGCCAGGACAACCAGGACATCTGCAATGCCAGCCCCTGGACACTGTAGTGGTATCTATACAACTCAATAAAACAGCCCTTGGACCATTTTTTGCTGCCAAGACCTTGTATATGCCTCACACTCTTACCACACATATTTTTCACCCCAACACATGAAGTGATTATATCCAAACTGCCCATAGGGATGAGTTCCTTTCATAAAGTGTCCTTTCTACAGCTGGGAAAGTTCAATGACTGGGAGAGGGTTAATTAGCACAGGACCAAAATCACAAGAGTTAGAATTCTGTAGGTTACATGAGGACTGAGAGCCATTTTTAACCCTGTTTTATTTGCCTGGATAGATATGAACATGTTCCAGGGAAGTATCCTGACTGCCAGGTGAGAAATAATTTTAAGAAATAACTAGTTTTAAATGTTACAGCACATCCTCTACAAATAACTGAGATACTTGCAGTTCTGACAAAAGTAATACCTAAGAGGTTACTCTTTAGCAGTGAATCTCTAAATATATAGGTTATAAATACCATCACCTCCTCTTCAGAAATTAAAAACCATGATCAACTTATCCAAAGTAGCCCAGCACACCTATAAGTGGGAAAGGGCTCAGACTTGAGCCTCTCAAGACCTGTTGGGTGTTCTGTGCCATAGGAAACAGAGCTCCCCAAAACCAAACCATGGTTAGACTTTATTTAGACAGTTATCTTGCTTCTGAAGCATTTTTACAAGATTAACTCCAATTAAAATAATTTTTAGGATGAACTAGCAAGTTCCAGGATGATTAGCGACAGTGCCTCCTGTCTCAGCGGGCCTTGTTCCATGGCATTACATTTGAGTAGTATTTGTTTTCATGGCCATATCAACTTCCATTGGTCATTTCCAACTGAACGTGGTATTTCTGGAAGAAGTTTTGTTATTGGTCCCCAGATGCTTGCCCTTGCCTTCTGTACTACAGAATTTCATTACTTTGCAATTACTCCAGCTTTGAGACTCATGCAGTTGCTTCTTGCAGATGCTCTGAACCTCTCTGTGTCATCAGTGAGGTTCACTTTATTGATGTACTCTCTTTCTATGCCAGGATTGCTAGTGACAGTATTAATTAGCATTGCTCTTAAGTCTCTTCTCTCAGCCTTCCTTCAGGCTGAAAACTTCCAATCTCAGCAGTACTTGTTGCTAAATGGTCTCTGAGCAAGCCCGTGTTCTCCTCCTTCTTCACTATCAGCTTCCTGGTTTAAGTTCCTTCAGCTTTAAGTTTTATATGGTTCATGCTCCTTTGCTGAGGGAATCAGTGTAGTTTGAGATTTTTTAATAAATGAAAAACAATCAGGTTACTCCAGCAAGAACTACCTTTGGCATCTCAAATTTAACTGTACTCTATACCCTTTTTATCTGAATATTTTAAATTTTTCTTTTCCTTTGAGATTTCTTTTAATTTTTTATACTGTTCAGACAGAACTTACAAGTCTGCAGTGAGTTGGATCATTTTTATTGCTACTTTCTGAAAAGAACCCCTACATCTTCAACTACCTATGCCTCAGAGATTTTGTACTACTGGTTCTGCAACTTCTTATTGTTTTGTAATTCAGACACACCAGGTCACTGTGACTTCTCTTAAAACCTCTGAGTTTTTGTTTCTTCCTAATTTCCATTTCCATATCTTGGCGTGTACTAGTCATCCCACCTTTGCTACTGTGTTCTCATTGCTGTTCTTAGCAGCCACCTCAGCACTAGTAAATAAAGCAAGGCCATGGCACAAGCTCAAAGACTGATGAATAACTATCCCTGCCACTGTACAGGTACAACTGACCAGTTTTTGTCAATGCAAAGTAGCATTGACTTGATGGCCACGCCCAGCTCAGGGACAGATCCAAGTACAAAATCTGGATATGACCTTCCTGCATTGCAGAGTGTAGAAATTTTAATTATATCAATGACTAGGAGAACAAGTCTGATGAGGAGAAGCTGAGGGAGCTGGTGGATGGCAACCTGGAGAGAAAAGAAGAAAATAAGCTCAGGAGGGAACTTGTTGCTCTCTACAACTCCCTAAAAGAAGGTTGTAGTGACGTGGGGATCGGCCTTTTCTTGCAGGTAACAAGTGACAGGACAAGAGGAAATGCCCTCAGTTTGTGCCAGAGTAGGTTTAGATTGGATATTAGGAAAACTTTGTTCACCACAAAGGGTGTTAAGCAGTGAAACAGGTTGCCTAGGGAGGTGGCGGAGACACCATCCCCAGAGGGATTTAAAAGGTGTGTAGGTGTGGCACCTGGGGACATAGCTTAGTGTTGGACTTGGCAGTGCTGGGTTAATGCTTGGACTTGATTATCCTAGAAGTCTTTTCCAACCCTAATGATTCTGTGATTCTATGTAATCCACCCACACGCAAGATTTTAGGTCATTTTATTCATTAGCATATCTGTATTCATTGAAATCAAGGCACAGTATCACAATATCCATTTAGATGAGTTCATTAACTTCCCTCCCTCCACCACTAATTCTTACTTTGCAGTGGAAAAAAGTGGAGGCAGAGGTGCTCAGTAACTCACTAAATTAGTTGCAGTCCTCAAAGCAGGATGAAATAAAACAGGAGTAGAAATGCAGAGAGTGTATTTTTATATTCCTTTATAGATTTCTTTGTTCGTGAAACCTCTGGTTTGTAAGCACCTCCCTGCTTGAGTCTTTTTTTAATCTATGTTGTGATTTTATCTGTTTTCTTTTCTCCTCTGGACAATAGGTTATTTAACTTCTCCCTACCCTTTCCCCTCCCCATTCTGTTGTCTCTGCTGTCTTTTTATAGCTTTGTTTGGCTGATTTAGGTTTGCATGATTTATCACTCTAATAACCTCTTCCTGCAATGGTGACAGGGAAGGTGCCATGGAGGGTGGAGAACTCCTTCTTCTTTATTGTTGTCTCCTGTGTGATCTGACAGGCTGGGAGAGCAACACAAAAGTGGGAGGGATGGAAGTGGGAGGCACTGGAGCTGCCAGAATCTCCCCCCTTTTAGCACTTCTGCCAGGTTTTCTAGAAATGACAGATTCTTCCACCCCTTTTTTGAGCCTTTCAGGTGGAGAGGGTGGGGCTGAGTGGCAGTAGCATGAGACGGTGGCCAGAGAGAGGAAATAGTTATAGTCTTGATGTGACAATTTAGGTCTGCAAAGGTTTCACCTCCGGTGAAGATCCAGAGTAGTTGTGGTTTGGCTGCATGTGCCGTTAAAGAGTGGGGTGAGAGGAGGGCTTGGGTGGCTGTTCTGTATTCTGGTCTGTTTAATCTCTGCAAGGGGGAAAAGACACCAAAGGAAGGACTTGAAGGAATGAAAATAAGACTGATGTTTGGTCTTCTGCGGCTTGGAAAATTCTGAGCTATTACAACATCGAATCAGCCAAGCCCTGTC
Organism: Eulacestoma nigropectus; assembly: GCA_013397775.1. Lineage (NCBI taxonomy): Eukaryota > Metazoa > Chordata > Aves > Passeriformes > Eulacestoma > Eulacestoma nigropectus. Next base: position 1,384,329 of record VZTE01005687.1, on the reverse strand, counting down.
ACTGTTTTCTCTCTATTTTATGCGAAGTACAGAGCAGCCTAAGGCCAATGGCCTGTTCAACTTCTTTATAGCAGCTTTGTTTCATCTTCACACTGAAAAAATGAGCAGAGCACTAATTTTGTCCATTTTAGTGCATATCTTTGCTCATTTACTCTTTCAGAGCTCCTCTCCCCTCATCCATCTGCTCATAAGTCCCTTGCTTTCAATATTGCCATTTCTTACCTTTGTTAAAACATTTTCCACCACTCTCATGGTGCTGCCCTTAAGACATTTTTGTCATAGTTTGTCATTACAATTTTTTTTCCTTTCAAAATGTCAAAATGAATTCTGGCTTAGGACAGCCACCAACTTGCCAAATTGGTGACCAGGCCCTGTTTTACAAGGGACTTAGATTATAACTTTTTTCCCATTTAGGAGGTCTGTTTTCAAAATTATATTAAACCCCAGTACTCCTAGTAAGAAGCAACTTACATCACCTTCAGGATAAAAAAATATGGCCCATGCCTGGTCAATGTTTCTTAAGATCATGACTTTATGCTGTATTTATAACACCAAAAGTTTTTTGTTTATTTGTTAGTTTTTCTCTCTGTTACCATCTCACATCTGTTCTCACAGTTCATCTCTGAGGGACAATGTAAATTTCACTACATTCCTCTCCTCTTGTTTCTCATGGAATCATAGAATGGTTTGGATTGGAAGGGACCTTAAAGATCATCTCCTTCCAGCCTCCCCTTGCCATGGACAGGGACACCTTCCACTAGAACAGGTTGCTCTGAGCTCCACCCAAGAGGCCAGATCCACTGGCCTTGAACACGTCCAGGGATGGGAAATCCACAGCTTCTCGGGGCAACTTCTTGTTTTATAGCAGATAATTGAGGGTTCCAGTGAACACGTCCAGGGATGGGAAATCCACAGCTTCTCGGGGCAACTTCTTGTTTTATAGCAGATAATTGAGGGTTCCAGTTTATTACAGCACAGACCAAGCAGGTGCCACTAAGTCTGTCAGGACTGGTTCTGGCTGGGCTCCTGAGAATCAATTCTGCCTCTCTCTCCATCATTGCTCATTGATACTTAGTCGCTCTTCACAGTCTTTTTTTTTTTCTCTCTGCAGGTTCCTCCTACATAACCTGGACTTGGCTTATGTCCTGGCACTTTCCTTCAGGGCAGGAGAGGGAGGGCTGATGGCTCAAGTATTTCCTGAGAGTAAGGAGAAATTGCCCTCCCGAAACCTGGGAACACCACTCTGCATGCCAGCTGCATCCCAAAGGCATCAAAGCTGGCAACAATACGGGTTCAGTGTGCCCTTTTAACAGTGATTTGAGTGTATTTGAAAGATCTGCTCTGCCTTCTGCTGCAGGGGGAGAGAAACCAGGAAAAACTCTGGGGTTTTTTTTAAGCAAAATAATTTTTCACTGCGGTTTTTTAAAGGCTAAGTTTGTAAGGACAAATTATGGTTCTCTTTGAGATATCAAAAATTTAATTAGAAACACTCTAAATATAACTTTATTTTTTGCCAGACAACTTAATAAGTATATTTAGGTAGCTCATTTTGCTTTAGAATACATAACTCTTCAATGCTTTCAAGTTCTATGAAGCTGCAGACCATCCCAATTATAGAGAGTTCTCTGATACCTTGTTGATTAAATATGTCTCTAATTCTGCCTGTGACTTAATTTTATACTAAACTTCTCAATAATACAATCTCATCTTAGTGGGAATAATAATTGAGTATTTAAGTGTTGTTTTCCATCCTAGAATAAGCCCTGCATGAGCTCACGGGTCCCTTCCCTTGACTTGGATAGTGAGTTCCATGACCCTTCCAGTCTGCAAGGTGATCCAGAAGCTATTGGCCCATGATGAGCGTCCTCTCCAGTCCGCAGGGATGATTTTCTCTGGAGACAGCCCTGGAAGGAGCCAGGGCAGGGGATTCTTTCTCTGAGTGAAGCACTGGCTTTCCTTCCCCTGCCCTGCTGCCCCTGGACTCCTTCATGTTTGTAGGCATCAGCCATCAATCACTAACCCCAGAAATCCATAGCTCAACATATCATTTTGTCTTCTGCACTTCTCTGCAATCATGAATCATGTCAGGTTATCATAATTTGCAGTCTGGGAACTAGTACCTCTAAGCACTGCATCATCAGCTACAGAAAATTCTCATTTAAATGAGAAAGATGCAGTGGATATATTTTGTAATTCCCATCCCATCTTACACTGATAGCCTTGAAGGTTTCCTGCAATGCCTCATCCTTTGCTGCAGTCCCTGCAAATTTATTCTGTATTATTTCTGAGACTGGATAATTGTTTCTTATATTTGCATTATTACATTTCCTAGGTTTCTTCAGTCTATACACTCTCTGAATCAAACCTAGGCTAAACATGTTTTTAAACCAAATATTGCCTTTCTATTCCTGTAACTATAACAGACTTGATCAGTTCCAGTTAAAGATAAACTTCATATCACGTAATTCTTTACTCAGAATTAGTATCATGCTATGCATTTGCAATTATATTTGTCTTTCCTCTATGTATTTACTCTTCCCATTCACTTTTTTTTTCCTAAGTGATCTCTGTTTCGTCTATAATTTATAAGCATTTCATTATTTTTTAATGAAAAAATTATTTCTTTGCTTCAGCATTTTTCAGCCAAGCCCCATGCAGAACTCCTCCATGTCACTGCCAGCTCTGTCCCCTGGAAGAAGGTCTGGTTGTACGAGAACTTGTCTGTTTATCTGTCTGTGCTGGCCTGTTGAAAGGTGCTGCCTGTCCCTGCAAACCCTGTCACTCCCTGCTCTCCTGAGCACTGAGTCGTGAGATGTTCTTTTTGTCACTGCTACTCAGGGCTGAAAACTTGCAAAACAGCATTCACTTCCAAATGCTGTCTGTTGTCCAGGTCTGTACATGTCCCCATTCCTCAAGCAGCTGCTTTTCTTTGACATTTTCTTGCTGTTTATTCTACAGCACCTCTTCCAAACGCCTCACTTCGCAGTGACCTCCTGCTTCCCGGCGTCCTCTCCTGCTGGTGAATCTGTCGAGAACTTGTTTCCCATTTAACATTTTCATCCTGCTTGAATATTTCTGCAGCTTGGCACGTCCTGGTGACATCTTCCCTAGGTCTGGATCTACATCCTCCAGCAGTCCTTCCTTGCAGCTCTGGAACTGTGCTGCTGGTCACTACCTGATAATTCAAATGCAGCCTGATGAAGTACAGCTACACATCTGACTCATTACTTTAGGACAAGTCAACAAAAACTTCTGGAGGATTCTTCTCTTTTCAGTTTCCAATCTCTTTCCTTTTTCTTGGGAAGGCAATATTCCCCAAATTTATGAAGTTTGGCCTTTTGTTCTGGCTTAATTATGCACTACTAAAGCCAACACTCATAGGGAGATGTACTATAAGCTCCAGGTCAATGCTCTGGATTTATTTCAGTATCAACTACATATCTCTGACCTCAAAGCCTCAGCAACTGATACTGTTGAAAAATGACTGTTGTGAGGTCTTTCAAAGCTCATTTGAAAGAAATCAAACATTATGATATTTTGGGAAAGCAGACACCTCTATGTTCCTGCTTTCCAAAAGTGTAATAGAGAAAATGTCATTATTTGACCACATTAGGACTTGAAGAACTCCATCCTTTCAGGGGAACTTCTTTAAATCACTACAGCTGGAAACCGCGCCCCCCCCCACCCCAAACCCAAACTAAGGTAATGAAATTAAATGAAATGAAGGATTGAAATTAATGAGATATAGAATATAGAATTGAGTATTAAAATAAAAATAATAAAAGCATAAAAATATTGAAAATACAATATATAATATGAAATGCAATGTAGTACAGAAGTTATAAGATATAAAAATATAAACAAGTCAAAGAATATAAAAGCTTCCACTCTCAAATTGTAAGTTCGAAACAATCATTAAAAAAGAGGGAAAAAAAACCCCATTGATTGCAGCTCTCACAGTTTGTTGATTCAAACTCTTGTGCCATTAAAAATAATTTGCATGACTCATGGTAAAAATGTGAGACATAGTGATTCTTTAAGGCCAGAACTGGGACTTGTGTTTTGCTTAAATGTGAAGCCAATAAAAGTGAGAAATACTGGTTAGTTAAATAAATATGATGAATCATTTCTACATCTGAATATTTATTTAGAGAAGGATTGCCATCAAATCAGCTGTCATTCTTTGCAGGTAATGCTGTGGGAAGTAATCAAAAAGCACAAAACTGCCTCCTTTAACCTGGTTACATTATAGACTGTGCTGAGCATTAGCTGGGACTGTGGAAAATTGTGGCATCATTTGATATTTGTCGACTTTCTTGTATCAAAATTGATGATTCTTTGGTCCAACTTAGATCTGGACTCTCCTCAAAGTTCTAAAAAAGCCACAAGAAACAGCTTTTCATGTTTTTACTTTCTTTCGCTTTGTAATTTCAAGGAAGATGCTGTTGTGAAATTAAAATATAAAAAAATACTACAGGTAAGTAATTTTTGGAGGGTTTTAGGTTTGTTTAGTAATTTTCATGCTTTTTCTTTTTATAAGGTTATCCAAGCAGAAGAGTAACTCTGAAATATAAAGCATCATCTTAATTATATTGAAATGTTTAAAAGGTATTTAAAACACCATTTTGCATACAGAGTATGATGCTAGCAAAATCAAGCATTTTGTTATTGATTGAATAATCTGTTCTTGTGATTAAATTTAAAGGCAGGTTTTTAAAACAATTACACTTTCCTAAAAAAAATTGAATATGAGCTAAATTGTTTAATTAACATTAAGACACCTTTCTGGAAAATAAAAAAAAAAAAACTAATCAACCATATTAAAATTAAATCTGTGTGTGATTACTTCAAACAGGTCCCTATTAGTCACTACCTGGGTGATCATGGTCCTTCATGCATTCATGTTTAGTTCCCAATTATTCACAGTCTGTTAATTGGTGTGATATGGAATGAATATTGATGGTACAGCCTGAAGATGATTTCCATACCAAAGGAGCAGGCATATTTACTGTCCATGTACACAGTAAAAAACAAAATTCCCAACAGATATGTCTTGGAAATCTGACAAACACCTTTCTCTGTGTGCTGTATGTTGGCTTATTACACGGTTTTGCAACAAGAGTGATGGATAATATTATACAATAAAATGGGAATAAATAAATAAAACAAAAAATAAACTAACACAAAAACAGGGGGAAAAAAAGTGAAATGGCTAAGTTTAGTTATTTAATTTGTATAAACTACTTGAGAGACTCTGGACCCAGTGCGGTCCAGATAGACAAAATAGTGGTGTGACTTATTGTTTCTAAAAGAGAAGGGCCAGCATGTGGTGTTTGCTCTCCAGATTTACACCTGCACTGAAGCAGGAGGGTGTTCACTGAGGAAAAAGAAGCCTTAGAAACTCAGATCTGCATCAGAATTTTCCCCAAGCTGAGTGTTAAGATCCCATTTTCAGCTAGTGTGTGCATCTGTGTTAAATCCAGCAGGGTCATGAGCCAAAGTTATTCAGATAAGAGGTGAAACAGCCTTTAAGAACCAGTCTAATAAACAGCCTCTTTCACTTGTTTCAAAGAATTTGTGTTTGTTTGTTTTTGCCATGGGGTAGAATATATTTGACATATTCAAGAAGGATATGTTAGTAAGTAAAAAAGCAACTCAAGCTGGAGAAGCTGGAGGTGGTCAGAGTTTAATCCATGAGAAAATCATCTCTGAGGAGCTGGGAGAGAATCTCATACATTTCAAGGGAAACCTGAGAAATTAACTCCGAGCTAACACTTTAATGGGAAGGTCCAAACTGACTCTTAAAGTGGGGATGCAACAGGAAAATATGAAAGAAGTAAATGCAAGAGGTGAACAGGATTGAAATTTTCAATTAGAAGTAATATATCTGAAGGAGAACAAGTCATAGAAATACACAAAGGCTCGTATCCAATCTGCAAGAAAGGATTTCCACCAAAACAGAGACAAACTGGAGTTTTCAAGGGAAAAGGTACATGCCCTGCTATGGAGATGAGACAGCAAATTACAGGCTCACAGGGGTTGTGACCCATCTCGTCTTCATCCTGGCCACAGTGTGCAGCATTTAAAATAAAACAATCTAAACCAGAATGTGAAGTTCTTAATTGATTTTGTTGTCTTTTGAAACGGCTCAATTTATCATTGAAATGCAAAGAAACACAGCTGCTCTGTAAATGTTCGGAAAGCCAATGTATGAAAAGAAAAAGCATTAACATTTAACTTGCACTTGAGGTGGTCTTCAACTTTGATCAGATAGCATAATATTAAAAAAATTTTACTGAAATAGTGACATTTCCAATATTCCGGCAATATAATTTTTCACATAAAATGGAGAATAGCTTTGGCCCAATTTCTTCACACTAAAAAATTACAGTAAAAAATTACTTTAGTACAGTCCAGGTAGTTTATAAATTCTGCTCAATTTATCTGACTCAATTCTAAAAAAAATTTAAAGATATTACATAAAATAAATTAGTTTTAACTTGTTCAAAATTCTGTGGGTTCTTTTAATAAAATGTATTCATTCAAAATCTTACTTTTTCCTCAATCTGAAACAAAGCACATTTTAGGTTAGAGCAAATACTGTGTTCTAGATGTAGTGGTGTATTTTAAGTATTTTAGATGAAGTGGGGTTTTTCACATTTTAAATTGCTCCTTTTTTTTTNTGTTTGGTTTCCTTCTCTTTTTTTTTTCTTTCATTTTTTAATTTTTTCTTTTTTTTTTTTTTTTTTTTTTTTTTTTTTTGCCACTTAGTGACAGTGGCTGATGACCCAGGGAAAAAGACTGGAAGTTTCAGTTTTTCATAGTGCTATAAGCAATGCAAGGCAATATGATAACATTTCTTCAAGGTAATTCTAATGACAGAGAGAGAGGGATGGTCTACATCTACACCAATAAGTGAATGAAGCAGTGTGCAAGACACAAGCACCCACATTCCAAAGATTGCCCTTCCTCGAAATTCTCAGCACCGGGTCTGGCATGAATTTTACCTGGCCCAAATTACCCACTCCCAGTCAATGGCCAAGCTTGGTGCAGGGCTTATCTTAGCCAGGAATATTTGTTAACAGGCAGCTTGCACATATCCATCCAGTTATGGACAGAAAGGATAAGTTCAGCTAAAAGCACCAGAATTGTCCCTGGGTCATTTAATTTCCTATTAAAGCCACAGCCTCCAAGGCTACATTTAAGATCAGCTTTAGTCTCCATTTAGGAGGCAGGTATGCAAACCTGGCTCCAGGCACAGCTGAAGGCTGCCTTCCACAGCACACAGGATCCCATCAGCAACTGAGAAGCATTTAATGAAGCAGAATGTACTAAAGAAGTTCAGTGCTCTGTGACGTCAGCAAGCAGAGCACCCACCTGCTCTCATACAGGCATTCAGTGGGAGCATCCCATCTCAGATGAGCTCATCAAGAAGTCTTTGCCCACCTTTCCAAACTGAAAGTAAACCAGGCAAACCAGCCTCCACAACGTGTTCATATGAGGTTAGTAATGCTGAGGGGAGAAAAATAAGGACACAAAGGACAAGAACATGGCTTAAAAGCAAGGAATAAATCTATATCTCGCCGTAGCAACTTTGATGATGTTAAAGGAGGGTCTTATTCCACCAGCAAATTTGGGGTTAAATGCTGCACTCTGTAATGAGTATTAAGGTGTCCACTCACTTCCAAATGGATCCATTAACACCCTTGGTCTCTTCTATTTTTCTTTCTCCAGTCTCTCTTCTTACCATCTCTTTTTGCATCTCCCTACACCCACTGTTTTGTCAAGTCTCAGAGCAGGCTGCTAACCCCCCTTATCTCTTTATCATATTTCTCATTACACTCACCAACTAAAGGAAAAGAGAGCACAAAATACCTATTTGTGAAGGACTGAGAGCTTGCAGAGTCCATGGAGCCTCCTTTATAACACAGAGGTTCTTTTCAGCTTTATGGCAGGAGTGGGTTTATTTTCAGTCTTGCAGATCTCTGAAAAGACAAGTACCCTTGCCAAATGTATAGGCACACACTCTTAGGTTTGCACACCTCAAAGCTATCAAACACGTCACATTTTATTTCTTTCATCTGATTGTGGACTGTGGACACTTGTGATTTATTGGCCGCACATACTGGTTGCTGTGGAGGAAGTTTCCAACACAAGAATTAGTTTAGTAATACTCCAGCTTCATGAAACCATTTTGGATTCTATCTTGAATACTTAGTATCTGTTTGAGGCAATTGTTTATGAGTTTTAAGAGTTTAAGAGTTTTTGGAAGATTTGTCAATAAAACATGGACTGATACTGTGAGCATAATTTTTTTTTTTTGTCTATGAATGAATATAAAGATTACCAGAAATACAGACTGCGTTTTAAACTTAATGGGGCCCCAAATTCTTTTATCAGATTTTTTCTTACCAGCAAATTATGTCATCTAATTTGACAAACTAGACTGACAAAGCAGACAGCTGCTGTACAATGATTCTGCTATCCAAAGGCAGAGTGACCAAAGCTTTTGGCAGCTGTCAGAGGTGTAAACTCCCAATGCTCCTTATGGGTTTTCACTTCAATATCACCATCAGAGTGTAACCCAGCCATTGAATCTATGTACTGGGCATGTATCTGCTGAAGTTTTTCATAGAAACATAGATTTATGAAATCATAGAAGGGTTTGTGTTGGAACAGACCTCAAACGTCATCCTGTTCCAATCCTCCAGCCATGGGCAGGGACACCTTCCACCAGACCAGGTTGCTCCAAGCCCCATCCAGCCTGGCCTTGAACACCTCCAGGGATGGCACAACCACAGCTTCTCTGGGCAACCTGTGCCAGGGTCTCACCACCCTCACAGGGAAGAATTCCTTCCCAATATCTGAGCTAAACCTTCCCTCTTTCCATTTAAAGCCATTTCCCCTTGTCCTGTCAATATTACAAGCCCTTATAAAAAAGTCTCTCTACAGTTCTCTTTTAGGCTTCCTTCAGGTACTGAAATGCCTACTAAAAGGCTTCATTTCATCTCCAAAATGTAAACATTTAATGAAATAAAAACTGGGACCTTTGTCCCAAGTCCTGGTTCAGTGTCCTAATTACACAGCTAATGTCTCATTTTTCATCGTTTAAGAAATTATTTAAAGTGTTTCATACAACACAAGTGGCTCCAGTGAGGGCAGCTGAGATAAAAATGCCAAAGCAACCCAGCTCTGGTGCTTTGGGCAACATTCTAAGTGGCAGGAAATGTGTGAAAAAGTTTCATGTATATGTTGTTTTCCCTCCTCATCGGTATTCATTCCAGCCACAGAGAGACCAATCAAACAAAAAGAAGACTGACCACCCCTTTTTAGGACTGACCTGTGAACCCAGTTCAAACTCTGCCATCCCAGCCAAACCCGCATGACAAATTCAGCATGAATTTGGAAGAAAGGTTTATGACAATCAGCTGCATTTTCTACCCAGTAGTACTCATCAACTCTTCTGTCACTGCGACAGTGCAAGGATCCCAAGTCACAGCACTGTTCTGCAGAAAGGCAAGTGGGTGTTTCGGGACGTGATTTGATTTTTGGCTCAGATCCATACATTGGTGGTCATTAGCAAAACAGGCTAGAAGGTATGTAATCGCTTAAATAAGTGCCAGAAGGCTAGGAATCTTGGCTTGTAAATGTAATTACAGAACCTGTCAATAACCATTGATTTCCTTAGATGGATCACTTGAAAGCATTCAGAAAGCTGGGAGTAAAATGGAAGAATGCTACAGAGCTCCAAGAGGAGCAAATTGCTGTTTTCCATCTTTTCCTCCAAGTTATATATTTACACATTGCAGCATCTTACAGGCCAGGAGAATCTTTTGTATATTTGAGAGAAAATGTTCAGCATTCCTCTTATTCTCCCGTACATGCTGGCTTTAGTGCATTTCACTCAACCTTAAAAGACTGATTAAATGTTCTCACATTAAATGATTACTAATCTCCAAAATTTATCTTCTCATAGTCCATCTGCCCTCTCTTAAGTGACTATATTTTCATTAATATCTAAAGTTTCTTTATGGTATCAGCTCTTAAACTATCCTATTGTGAACCAAACTCTCCTATTGTTTACTTGACTCTGAACCTGTTGGAGCAGGTCCAGAGGAGTGATCACAATAGTGATCAGAGGGCTGGAACACCTCTCCTATGAGGAAAAGCTGGCGTAACTGGGGTTTTCCAGCCTGGAGAAGAGAAACTTCCAATGAGACCTCAGAGCAGGTTTTCAGGGCTTCAAGGGGACAAATAAGAAAGACTAGGACAAAAGTTTTAGCAGAGTCTGTAGTGACAGGACAAGGAGTTATGGTTTTAAACTAAAAAAGGGTCAATTCAGACTAGACATAAGGAAGAAGTTTTTACTGTAATGATGGCGAAATACTGGCACAGGTTGCCCAGAGAGGTGGTAGATTCCCCTTCTCTAGAAACACTCAGGGTCAGGTTGGATGGGACTCTGGCAACCTGATCCAGTTGAAGATGTCCCTGCTTATTGCCAGGGGGTTGGGCTGGGTGACCTTTCATGTCCCTTTCAACCCCAGCTATTCTATGATTATAAAAATTTCAGTCTTGAAAAATTGTTCTGCCTCCTTGCTCCTTCTTTCCCTGAGCCTTGTGCCTGATTTTGTTGATGGAAGAGAAATATTGAAAGAGTGAGTCCAGAAGTTTTTCCACAGTTGTTGGAATTAGAAGCAGAACGTATTAATGGCATTGAAAATATCAAACACAGCTGAACTGTGTTTGAGGACAAGAGACAGAAATGTAAACTTATTGTGAAAGTCGCCTGTCAGGTAATGAAAAAGTGCATATCTGGGACTCCAATTCAAATAGTAGCCTGGAAAAAAACTATTATAATTAGTGCCACTAGATAACAACCTCTTTTCTGTGCAAGAAATGATAGAGATCCAGCCAAACATTTAATAGCAGGAAACCAAAAATAAGTATCATAAACAATTACCTCTATGTACATCACATTACTCTTTCATCTTCTTACTTCTGATTTTTTTTTTAAACTATTGCCACTGTAAATCTTTCCCATGTTCTTATTTATAAGAAAAATTATAAATCCTAGTCCATCTACTTGGTGCTTTTGAAATACCCCAACACGGCTGGATTTAAGCTTGAAATAACTGGTGGAAATTACTTTCCCATTGACGCTTTTTTTCTGGAGGGCAGAATGAAAGTCTAGACAGTTGTATTAGGTTTGTTTGGCAAAGCTTTGGTAGCAGAGAGTTTACAGAGTATTAAATGGGTGGGTTTTGAGAAGCTGCTAGAAGTTTACCTCGTGTCTGATAAAGCCACCGTCAGTTGGACTCAACACTGGCCAAGGCTGAGCCCATCAGTGACAGTGGCAGTGACTCTGATAAGACAGAAAGGGGAAAAAACCTGCTCAGCATATCAGCAACCCATCAGCACAAAGGAGTGACAATACATGAGAGGAACAACTCTGCAGACACCCAGGGCAGTGAAGAAACAGGGGCAGGAGGTGCTCCTCTGCTTCTCTTTCCAGCAGAAGTATTGTAGGACAGAAATAATTTCTGCCAGGTGAAGGTTTAAGGAGAGTTAATAATCCACTTACACAGCTCAGCTTTTGTAGCCTGACCCATTCCCATCCCTTCCTGAGTGCTAATGGCCAATGTGACTACAGTTCAGAGTTCAAAAACTGCCTAATCCTGAAAATGGGTGGAATTCCTCTCTCAGTGATGGGTTCTGAGATGAGTTTAGAGACCTCCAAGACTATGGTCTCCTATATTTAATATAAACATCATGTTCCTTTGCTTTGACAGGATTTCTGCTAGCAGCTCAGTGTCGATGAAGAAAAGGAAAGCAAACACTGAAATTTCATTCCCTGCCATGAAACAGTATCCAACACAGGATTTTTATTTCTCAGATTAACATAGAAAACATGAAGCTGCCTGGACTTCCTTACTAATCTGGGCCAAAATGAAGATTACCACCATATGTTGGCTGGTGAGCTAAAAGTTCTTAAAACAATCTAGAGATCTTGACAGCACAAGTGCTGCAGATGTGGATATAAGCCAAGTAACCATATGTGGTCAAAAGGAGTGTATGGACATAATTTTCTTTCAATAACATCAGAAAGATAATTAACTGGAGTTTCTGGCTGTGAAATAGCCTAGGAAATATAATAGAATCATAGAATATCCTGAGTTGGAAGGGATCCACAAGGAGCATCAAAGTCCAACTCCTGGGCCTGCAAAGGATAACCCCAAAAATCACACCATGCACCTGAGAGTGTTGGCCAAACACTCCTTGAACTCTGGCAGGCTTGGTGCTGTGACCACTTCCCTGGAAAGCCTGTTTCAGTGACCAAACCCCCTCTAGGTGAAGAATCTTCTCCTAATATTCAACCTAAACCTCTGCTGACAGAGCTTCATGTTGTTCCCTGAGGTCCCATTGCTTGCATAGACAGGAATGAATACTTCCAGAGAGTCAGATAGCCTGAGAGTCTGGCCCTTTGAAAACAAAGCTCTTCGGAACAGAAATCTTGTCTTCTTTAAGGTTTATGAAGTCCCTGTATCCTCTGTGGTAGAAAATAGATGTACAGAGAGCAATAGAAAACAGCAATCTGCTGAACACACCACCCAGATTCCAGAACAAGGCAGACAGCTAGGGAAAAAAAAAAGGGGGATAAAAATAAAAGTTAAGTCATTTAAAAAATCCCTTAAAAACTCTCCAGGGTATTGCAAATCCCTGTAGGCATGGAGACTACATGGCTGTGGATTTTTCTGTAGAATTCTGCAGAATTTGCAAACACTTTAGAATGCTGCAGGGAGTAGATGCTTTCTAGCTGTCATCACTGGAGTATTGCTACCCAATTATGGTTTTGTTTCACAGCACCTTTAGTATTTTCCATTTACTTTATAAATTTCCCTTAACTTTTATTAAGCTAATCATAGGCTTGCAGTTGCCAGCCTGATAGACTTGGAGAAGTGATTGTTAAGCAAAGCTAGCTTGTCCCTTGAGAGATTCTCTCAGCCATGCAACAATTCTAATAATAACAACAATATGAGGAGGGAAGGAAGACAATCATTCAGGCAACAGAATATAGTGTTCATTATGTTAATTTACTCCAAAGTATTTACACAGTGTTACTTGGCACTAAGAAATGAAACCCAGTCAATCCCATTCATACAAGGAGTGAGGTAACATCATGTGAATGTTCAGTTTCATTTAGGGCAGGTAGAGAAACAGAGTCATGTTTTAATCCTTTACCACATAAAAATGCATTCAAAGCTTTGCATGCCTGAAAATACGGGGCATTTTTTTTCATAAAGCAGACCCATTTGGCCATTTGCTTACTATACACATCACTGGCAAATATTGTGGCTGTACTCATTCAAGAGTGGCTCAGCGTCAGAAAACAGAAGGAGGAAGACAAGGCAAGTTAAAACTGAGGTGATTTGACAAGGTGGAGTGGAAACACTTTAGTGGTAGTGTTTTGCCCTCTGACTGTTAAATAATTTACATCTCTTATCTGATCCTCATTGTTGGAGAATCTTCTCTGCCCAATCACCACCAGCCTCTGAGTTCCCAGGATGATTTCTGGATAACTCAGATTTTCTTCTAAAACTACCACGGAAGGCATAGGGAAGGGAGAGTCCACTGGTGTTTTCAACTCATTGGAAGCACTCAGGTTTCTCCCCTAGACAGCTGCTGACATGTCATGTAAAGGCTCAACAGTACAAGGGTATAAACATACCCTTGGATAAATGGACTCTCCTCAAAACAGGGTGTTTGCACAAGGATGTTGGTACCAGATGTTGCAGGTGGAGTGGGAGTGACATGTGGGTCACCCAGAGTGAATAAAGCCTGCTGAAAGTTGGTTCCACTCAGTTGGTAAGTGGCAAAAGGTTTACTCCAGGACTGACCTCACTTCCTTCTTCTTCTTGTGCTCCCAGCAGCGGGACCATCCAGAATTTCAGACTTCAAAGTGTAGTTCTATTTGCAGAAGGAGCAGGAGCATGGTGGAGGTGATGAACATGTGACTCTCACCCTGACGCGGTGCTGGATCCCTTTCCACACTGCTACACCAGTATTTTTGGCATCAGTTTTATCTTGGAAGATCATCTAAGGCTGCTCGTCCTGCCCCATAGTGCTTCAGTTTCTCAAAGAGATCCATGATACTGGAGGAACAAGGGCTAAATATTTCATCCAAATTCTAGGCAGGCTTTAAAAAAAAAAAATGGCAAAAAAGGCTTTTCTCCATCTCTCTTCTCCCCTCTCTCTATCTATTTCCAAGCACAAACTGAGCAGAATACTAATTCCATTGAAATCAGCAGGAATCAATTGTGCTCCAATTGACTGCACTAGGAATAAGTTCTTGGTGCATAACACATTTTTTTCCTATTGTCCTTAGAATTTGGAGATAAGGAATAAAAATATTAAAATACGGCATCATGCAGGGAAAATAGAGGAATCTGCCCACTTAGCCAAATAAAACAAATATTTGACTATAATGCAGGAAAAAAGAGGAATCTTCCCACTTAACCAAATAAAACAAATATTTGACTACCTAAAAACCCCCTACCAAATAAGACTTTCTGAGCCTATATCTGACTATTCTCTCTCTGCTTAGGAGAGGATGGGAGAGGAGAAATGCATTTAACTGCATGGGGCTGCTGAATTTCTTACAAATTAGGCAACTGTCTCAGCCCCAAAGTAGCTGCCAGCCTTTCAAAAAGTTCAGCCACCCTTGGATAGGAGAATGGCATTGCAGAAAGCCAAGGCACAGAAATTACCTAGTGTGTGATTTCTCTGCCAAAACATTGATGAAATCTTCAAAATGCTGAAGGAAATTACATAAGCATGAGAAACTCTGTTCTTATTTTCTTTAAAATTAGACTATTTGCACATATACTTGCTAGTGTGAGAATGTGTGTGCACGTTTGTGGACATTTGTATAATTAACATTCATAGACTTAAGCAATGGTTCCTCACATAGTTTCAGTTATATTTCCCACCGAAATTCTTCCATTTAAAAAATCTTTCCTAGAACTCAAAGCAGAGAATGTTGGGATATCTCATCGCTTTAATGCCATGTCAATTCTTGAACTTATTATTTTTATGGTAGGTTTTCTGGTGTGTTGTTTGTGGGGGTTTTTATGGTTGGTTGTTTTTTTTTTTTTTAGTAGAACATTACCACTAAAGTTATTTTCAGAACATCTTATGGATTTTTCATTGAAACATCTGTGTTAACTTTTATCATCCTTGCTCTGCTTTGTAATTTTGGAAACAGATATAAAGAATGAGCAACCCAGAGCACAGTAATATAGTGGGAAGCATCCTTCATAAGTCAATTGAGGAATTTAATAATCTCTTTAGAAATAAGCTCTGCAGCTATGAGAAAAATGTGTGGGTTAAAGGCCTTCCAATTAAGAAAGGTTTCTCTGTGGATTTATAGGCTGGTGGTTAGCTCTTCCTGTTCGTGTTTCCATGGCAACTGTCAGGTAGATTTTCTGCTACTTGCTAGGAAGTTGGAAATGTTGAGTCTGGTTGAGCCTTTCAATTCACTGAAGCTTAAATGAAATTCTTTGCAAGGAACTGGCATTTAGCCTGGGTCATTTATTCATATCTAGAAGAGAAATCAATTATAGTAATCAGATGTGCAAATTTTTTTTTAATTGGAATTATTTTGGGTAGACTTTTTTTTATTATTATTGTGCCACAATCTATTTTTAATGCGAGGGTAGGAAAGGTTTGAAATGCTGCAGCTGGCCTCTTTGCTGCTGATGGCTTATGGCTTTAATTACAGCCCAAGACACACACAGGCACGTCTCTCTCTGGTCTACTTTTACAAGCTATAATCACTCCTGGTGATATTCACGATACCAGCTTGAATCCTGTACATTCATTAGAGTTGAGACACCTGTATTCTGGGAAACACAGCTTACTGCTTTTCTCCTTTCAATTTTCTTGTTGATTTGTTTGAATTAGGCTTCAGGAAAGTAAATAATTTGTGTGGCTTTTATTCAAACTTTCTGGGTACATCGTGGTTTAATTTCACATCAGAATCCCTGTGTGTTTGCACACTTCTCTGTGCTCTTTCTTTTTCCACCCTGCACTGACTGTCACTTGACAGCTCTGTGCTTCATTCCCGTAATTCTCCAACATCAGATAAGTGGGGGGGTACGGTGTGTTCCTAGAGTTTCAGCCTTTCTGTGGTGCACAATCCGTGCCATCTAATGATCTCTGTCCTGCAGGCTTTATGTGAATAATGCCTTGTAGACTTCATTGACTTTTCTTGCAAGAGTAAAGCCAGCAGGACCTGGCCCAAAGATCACACATCTAAACAGAGGTAGGATGGTCTTCTGGGCAGAGAAGTAGTTAAGAGCTTGGAAAACCTGAGGGCTTGCTGCCCCTCTCTTCCCCTGGCTTCCAGGGGGAAGTGAGATTCATTTAGTGGCGGATCCTAAACTCCATGAAGTCCTCTCACACCAGAGTTAATGGAGCTGTGACAATTTATGCCAGCTAAGAATCTGCTCCATTACCCAAGCTCACTCCAGCTGTATAATAGAAATAATAGCAGTGCCCTACCTCAGAGAGGTGTCGTGAGGATAAATAGTTAGATGGGAAAGTGTTATGATACTATGATAATGAAGACCAGAAAAATACCTGCAATAGACAGAAATCAGCATAACTGATCTGACATTTGCTTTTATTCCTCCAGTCCTTCTGCCACAGAGAGACAGTAGTAATAGCTTGACAAAGAAAAAGTGATGCCTAGCCTCTGTTTCTCATGCTGCTTTGCTTTCCTTGCTTTGCTTTCCTGCCTTTGTTGTTTCTTTCTTAGGATTTCACCTAACTTTCCTTAAAAGCTTTTAAGAACCAGTTAACAAATATTTCATTTCATTTTCATCCTCATTTATCCCAGCCTATTTAATTTTGCTTCTTTTTTCTGCTACTTTTCTTATCTTCATTTCCATGGGTTAAGCCCAAAATCTGTGCACACAAAATCCAAACAGATTTAGTTAACTTTAAATGAAACATTAGTTCCTCTGGCATTTATAAAGCAACCAAAACCAAGTTTTGATGTTACAAATTTTAGCAGTTGTTTCCAGGCCACCAAGAGAGCTGATTGAGGTCCAAAGAGCCAGAATATCCTATCCAAGATATTGAAGTTATATTCAGACTGTAGATTTTGGATATATAGCTCAATTGCCTGCCAGAGGTTGAGTACAAGTCATGAATTTTCCGGTTTTCATGATCGACCTTTTGTCTTAGGCAGACTTGGCACCCCAGCAAATCTCACAAGACTTACTTAGCTTTATTTTCCAGTGTAAAGTGCCTTGAAGAATAATTCTTCCTAAGTTTTTAGTGTTGATATCTTCTTTCCCTTTGAGTCTACAAAGGACCATCCTGAGCTTTTTATATATTTCCAGAGAAGATTCCATCCCTCTGAGCACCAGTGCAAGTTTTTGGGTTGGTATCATGACACACACCCACACACCCAGGAGCTGGATGGATTTACAGATGTCCAGGTGGGAGAAGAAGTGTCTCCAACATCCACTGCATGAGGAAATGACTCCATTGTTCAATGGGTGCCTGGTTCTTACAGCCAGGAGAATGTTTTGAGAAACCACTCTGACCTTCTGCACTGGTTAGGGGTGTGCACTTCACCAGCACATGG
This sequence comes from Eulacestoma nigropectus, assembly GCA_013397775.1. Classification (NCBI taxonomy): domain Eukaryota; kingdom Metazoa; phylum Chordata; class Aves; order Passeriformes; genus Eulacestoma; species Eulacestoma nigropectus. The sequence continues at coordinate 1,366,676 of VZTE01005687.1, read as the reverse complement.
AGCTGAATCTGGTTCATTAATCAGATTTTAAATCATCTTGTTCTTCAAGACACCAAACTGTTTTGTACCCCAGGCAGATAAGAGAAAACCAACGTACTGCCAGTGCCACCAGCACTGTACTACAGTTCTTCTCTGAGGTTATTGTTCTCTGATTTATGATGCCAGTTTTAACCAGAAGAGGAAGGGGCATCTGTGCCTGTTTAGAGACTGCCTTCATGGCAATACAGCTCTACCAAGCCCGGGCCTCCCAAGGCTCACACATTGTTCCTTTCCTCCACAAAACACACCTGGAATGGGTAGGATTGATCTTTCATCAACACTATAAAAAACTGTGGTGTGAGCATTATTTTGGAAAGATTTTAAAATGTCCTCTTGTGATGTCAAAGAAGCAGAAGACCAGGAATCTTTACTATGGTTGGGAAATTTCAATATGTGATGGATTATAATTCCAAAAGGCTTCCTCATGTGGAGAAGAAGAGGGGCAGACACTGATCTCTTCACTCTTGTGACCAGTGACAGGACTGGACGCAACGGCATGAAACTGTGTCAGGGGAGGTTTAGGTTGGATATTAGAAAAAGGTTCTTTCCCCAGGGGGTGGTTGGGCACTGGAACAGGCTCCCCAGGGCAGTGGTCACAGCATCAAGCCTGACAGAGTTTGAGGAGTCTTTGGACAACACCCTCAGGCACATAGGGTGACTCTTGGGATTGTCCTGTGCAGGGCCTGGAGTTGGACTTTGATGATCCTTGTGGGTCCCTTCCAACTCATAATATTCTAGGATTCTATGTTTCTTTGAAGGCTTGGATTATAAATTGGTTTTCCTCTGTATGTCTCTGCTGTGGCTACTCAAAAACTGGGTTCAGACATACACAATAAAAGAAGCCAAGTGCCTACTTAACCTCAGCTTAGCACAGCACATGGGCAAGAAAAGGCTGTGGAGAAATTCTTCTCCACCTCTCACTGTAGAGCACAACTGACCCAGTACTGATGAACTGGCAAGCCAAGGGTGCCATTGGTGTGCTTGTAACTTCAGTCTACCTTCCTCCAGTCCAACTAAGCAAGGAAATGGGAGGAATTGAGACTGCAAAGGATAATGTGTTTAGTTAGGGTGGTTATCTTTATGCACCAGCCTTTGAAGACAGCTGCGCATAAAGTAATTTTTTTAATCATCTCTATGGATACACGCTGAATATCCCACTCTAAAGCAGTCCTATGTGTAAGCTGTAAGTGTCAAAATGGCAAAGAGCTGGAAAGCACCAGTGCTTGTTACACAAAACCCGAAGTAGTACATTCCTTCACTGCTGTATATAGCCACATCTGTTTTAAATGTAAAGGCTGCTGTTTCAGGTGACCTTATATACTCTCAAGCATTAGAGTATGTTAGCCGAGTGTGTTTTGGAAAGGTTAAAAAATATGTCATCTCTTTTTCCAGGAGCTATTAGTTGGATACAAGCTGTTTTCAGCCACACGGTGTTATTGTAGGAAATACGAGGATCACTTCAAATTCAGTAATGGCTTGTTCTTGCTGGCACTAAAGAATTGTGGCATCTAATTAATGACTATTCTTCTCCATCACAATCCGAATACAGATTCATATTTCCATTTGTGCAGGCACTCACAGGATTATCTATATACAATTACTCGGTGGTTGGTGCTGCAAGGCAAGGAAGAGTTTTACCAAGTCACTCTCTTTCCTTCTAAGCAAAACAGCAGAATGAGGAATTGAAAACAAGTTTTTCTTTAGGTGCAGTGCCTGGACTACTTCTTTGAGGAACGAGGAGTGCCATCAAAAGACAGGACCTATTCGGGCATTTCTACCCAATGTTTTGCCAAACTTCTAGGGAGGGCCTTAAACTGGGGATGGGAGGTATGGTCATAAACTTTAATTTTGGCTGTTAATGAGGTAAACCCTGTCAAAAGGGGACACCCTGAGTGCGTGTACACAGTATACAGCAACCAGGGAAACAGGCAGGAGGAATAAGGCTGCAGATGTGGCTACAAGCACTGCTGGAATAATTGGGACATGGTAGGACTGGAGTCCTCTCTGCTTCCCTTATACCCAGCTTGAGTTATATAACCATTAAGGTTGGAAAAGACCTCTAAGATCATCAAGTCCAACCATTAGCCAAACACTGCCAGATCCAGCATTAAACCCTGTCCCTAAGCACCACTTTGACACATTTTTTGAACACTTGGGTTCATGATCTGTGACCTGAGTGGAGTTGCTCAGTATTTGCATTCCTGTAGAAGCATTCATTCATGCCTAATTTCTTGACTCAGCTCGCAGTGTTTCCTTTTTCAATTACTCTTTCTTAACTGATCAACATTGTTTCTTTCCAGAACAATAACTTTTACTACAACTATCTTTCAATTCTTCTTCTATGTGCAGTGATATAGCAACTTCATGGAGACCAGCGCAATGATCCAAATTTGCATTTGCTGTCACTGCTGTGTGGTTCAAGACCTTTACAGCATGAAGACTTCTAAAGATGGTTGTGGGGAGAGATGAAGTTTGAGATACATTTCATATTCCCTATGTTGTTCACCAACCCAGAGAACAGCTCTTGAGTTTCTGACTCTCATTTAAATTCTCTGAGTAACGACACTGAAGGGCTACATTTTTTTTTTCTTATTTCTGGATATAGGACCAGCCTGCTCCCTTTTCAGCTCTCTTACTTTACATCAGCAGAAACAAGCCAATGTCATGTAAGCCCCAATCTGAGGGAGAACAAAAAGATACAGATCATCCAAATCGCCCAGCTCCTTATCTTATACCCTTTCAAATATTAGCAAATGCATATCATCAAGAAGATCTTTACATTGCATAATTTAAATCTGAGACAATTTATCTGAAAATGTTTCAGGCACTACTGATTGTTCTTATTATTAAAAAAAAAAAAAGGGAAAAAGCTAGTCTTAATTGTTGCTATGGTAACTAACACATCTGCCAGGATATGTTGTAGTGGGAAAAAAGTGTGAATTCTGTGAACATTTCCTGTTGTCTTTCCACAGAAAGACTTAAAGCAGGGCTCCTTAGTGGCAACTTTATAAACTCAACTAGAAGGTGCTGTGAAATTGAAAGGCAAGCAGTGTGAAATGAACAGAAAGCAGCACTCTGGTTTAAATAAACAAGCAGAAAGAGCAGAGTTGGCCAGAAGGACTCATTGCCTTGGTAAAAAACAAAGAATTTTTTTTGTAGAGTTTAAAACACTATTGGGCACTTTATATAGATAGCAACGTATTCACTCAGTAAGAATTCAAATACTTATATTTCCAACAGCCTCAACAAAATTGCCCTTTAAGGTTCAGGTCAACTCATTATTATAGAAGGAAGAAGGGCAGGAAAGGAAGGAGGTCAGATTCTGTAGAGCTCCCATCATCTAAACATGGCCTTACAGAGGGTGGGTGACGAATGCTTTTTTGGAGGTTTGCTTACTTCACATTCTACAGCACAAAAAACAAAGAGTATTTCCCAACCTTCATCTCTCAGTGTCAAAAACCTGACTTGCACCTTCTTTCTTGCCCTTCCCTCTACCCATATTTTTGTTTTTCATTCTGAAAGAATTTGGTGCACTGCTCCTCTATTTATAGCTCAAACAATCCAGCCACAAGGCGGGTGGTTTCATTGAAAGACAAACAAACTTCTAACAAAACCCCACTGATTCATAAATGACCAACTCTGCTGACACTGCAGGCTGCAGGGGACTTAAACTACCCTGGGAAGTTGGCCATTTACTCTAGTACAGAGTAAGAGCCCCTGTGGTTTCCTTGGCCAGGAAACAGCTGGTGGGTTTTTCTCTTTTTTTATTGGTTTTTTTTTTTTCTTTTTCTCTTTCATTTCTTTCCTTACCAAAAAAAAAAATCAATTTCTGTATTGTTTTATAAAAGGATCAAAATTTCACATTTTTTGCTGTTTTAATGTAATGTATAAAAACAGCATGACTTCCATTCCATCCTTTGTCTGACACACTTATTGATTTCAAATTGTTTTGGGGCAGATTGTTACCATCTTTTCTCCTTTTAAAATGTACTTCTGAACGTAATGGTTTATTCCCTCATGTTCAGGACTTTCGACCTTTGCACTGGGATTTCTTGTTTTGATCTTGTTCTTGTTGATACTTCTCTCTCCCTGAATCAAAGCAAGTTTCTATCCCATTGGCACTTTTATTCCATGCAAAAGAGGTGGTAAGATGTACGATTTTGTGCTCTGCCTCCTTTTAAATTCAGTGGACTTCTGCGTGACAAATAAAATTGTTTCTCTAATATTTCAAAGGTAAAACACACTTTTGTCAAACACAGAAGCTGTATTTTGTTTAGAGTCTTCTTTTATGGAAATGTCCTAATATCTGTGAAATGTAGGCTCTGCATCCCTTAGAGAAACCAAGGAGGAGAAGAGATAACTACATGTATATGCAGCATTTCTAAGCATCAAGAGTACTCTGAAGGCAGATATGTGCATTATCTTGACACTTCCTCACTCCCTGAGCGGGTTCCCTTCCTTTTTCAGACCCACACAAATTAATCACAGTTGTTTGAACTGAAGATACAATTGATTCACCCAGCAAAAACTTCTTGCACCCACTTCCTCCACTTGAGTTTCCTTCATTGTGGGGATGACTCAGGTTGCTGTACCGTCAAGAGAAATGTGTCCTTCCTGCACTCTTTGACAGAAGGAAAAGAAAAGAAAATAGAATGAAGGATTATACAGGAAGTTTGGGCAAGCAAAGATTAGTCATTTTTAGGGTAGAGAATTACACCTGCCAGTGAGTTCAGTTAGATCAGCAGCCTGCTGCTTTCTGCCTCCTCCTCCCAGGCTGTATGGACATGGTCAAGTAACTCTGTTCTGGGAGCAGCTTCTGGCCCTCACCCGAGTGTTCCACAGCCACATGGACCACATGCCAAGCCTCCTCACATCCACAACCTTCTTTGTCTGGCTGTCATTCTGGGGAAAATGTGACGTATCTGTGGCCTTAAGATTTATTATTCATTCATTTGTGAAAGGTTTGGGATGTTTGGGGTTTTTTCAGATCTGAACACGTGAAATAAGGAAAAAAATGTGTGACAGTGCACCAGAGAGTGTTATGATATGAGCTGTAAGCCTTGAGCATGCACAAGAGCCATGAGGGTGGTATAAACATGCTGAAGTACTATGGAAGGACTGCTCGGGGAAAAGGCAAAACAAGGTGTGATTTCATCCATATTTCCTACATGGCATGATCTTTGGAAAGACTTATCATCTGAATTGTGTCCTGATGTCACCTAACAAGGAAGTGTCTGGTTCCTATCAAAGTGGGGGACATGAATGAATCTGATCAGGCAAAACTTTCACTTAGGGTGACCAGAGAAGTTGTGAAATCTCCATCTTTGAAGATATTTCAAAGGAATCTTGATGTTATCCCAGACAACAGTCTTGCTGACCCTGCTTGAACCACAGAAGGAACTAGACGTCCTCCAGAAATCCCTTCCACCCTGATCCTATGAATGGATGCAGAATAATTGAGGAACCAAGACCAGAGAGAACTGTGGGCGTAAAATCTCTCTGCCAAGCTTTGCATACTTTCTGTTTTGTCATCCTGTTGAATAGTTCTGCAGGAAAAAAAAAAAAAAACCAAAGGTGAAGAGGAGACCTAGCCTGAACATAGTATTTTTAGTGGATATTTGATGTGCTACTTGTTAACGAAGACACATCTCAGACAAAAAGTGTGATTGTTGCACCTTCTTTGACTGTGTGGGAGAACTGCTGAAATCCATCTCTGGACCTATACATACTACAGTTGACGCTATTTAGCAGAATTCCTCAAAAAGAGGAAGGGAATTGGTAAAAGTACTTTATTGGAATTTTTTTCTTTTCCATTTTTTAAAAAAATCGCAAAGTGCATGTGTTTTGTTAAAAATAGATAATAGAAATTAGAATTTTTAAATTAAAAATTCGGTATTTAATTCAAACCAAAATAATTTTAGCATATTTTCTTTCTTATGAAAATAAAAATCCAACAAGAACAACAACAAAGATAATCTCGATTTTAAAAAATGTGTTAGAAAAGAGTGTCATTTACACTTGCTTAAATTTTTGGCCAAGTTGTCAATTCTCCTACTCTACATCCTTTCCTTTCAGTTGACTCCAAAGTGTGTCAGTTGGCTTGTTTTACATTCCTTTTAAACTATACAATTGTTTTAAAAAGCAAAAATAACAGGACAGATTGAAAGGGGGAAATTGTCTTTAAATTACTTAGTTTCGTATTTAACATCCCACTGTGTTCATGACAGAACCACAGAAACCAGGAATGTCAAAGATATTAGATCATCCAGTCTTTCTTTTTTAAAATGCAGAATTCTGTTTGCTTTTATATCAAATCAAAAGAAACCAAAATGGAACTGTATGTAAAAAATTAAGGCAAATGTTCCTGGCCTTAGAATACAAGTTACTTTACTACTTTATATTTCATGTCTCTAAGGGAGGATTTTCTGAAAATACAAATGGGAGTTGGGTGCCTGAGTCGATGGAAATCGGACACCTGACTCCCATTTGTGCCTTTGAAAATCTTCCTTTTATAAATCATTGTGGGATTCCTATACTATGATAGAATTTAGAAAGGGAGAGCAGGCTTAGAAGTGATTCTTGAAGTTCTCCAAGGACTATAAGGATACTCTTTCTACTTTCTTGCCTTTGAAACTGATATTCTTGGTTAAGTCACCATATTTAAATATAGCTGTTCTTCTGCAGAGAGTTATGGTTTGCAAATTATGATAACCAGCTTTCCTGCTGCTGGTCATTCAAAATTCTGCTGTATGTTCTTTTTTTTTTTTTTAAATCACATTCTTGTTTGCACCTATCTTTTATTAATAGTCTGAAGTAATGAATCTCTGAAAGAAGCAGGGAGATGAAAGTGTTCTGTAGCTCGTTGGGCCACTGTTTGCTGTAGTTATTACAACACTTTTCAGTTATTTCTGTAGCTTTCTTTTCTTTTTTTTTCTGTTTTGAGTCTTTCTGACCACTTATTACACTATCCTAACAAGAATGTACAGGAAATCAATGACCTGAAAAGTTCATCGCGCTGTAATATGACTTAATTTGGAAATATTGTGCAATAGACTAATACTCATGGTCTAATCCTACCTCAATTTTTTCCTTGTTGTAACAGTTTTCTTAATCCTTTACAGACTAGAGACAGCACAACTCTTCCTTCAAAGTACAACCATTTCTGTAAGGTATACAGTAAAAATCAGAGGTATTCTGATTTCCCATCACTACTCTTTTCATCCCATGGAAACCCAAGAGAAATGCTGTTCCCTCTCAGTTGTGAGAATGTTTTGAAAGTTTGTTTGTGTTCTCCCCCAGGATAAAGTTTTCAAGGCCTTAAACACAGGCTGGAATTCATTCAGAAGAATAGGCAGTCATTTAGGGGAAATGAGATATATTATGATGGCATAGGATATTCAGTTTGAGGAAGATGAAACCTTTTTTAATTCATTAATAACTGAAGAGTACATAAAATAACACCTAATATATATTACTTTTTACATCAACAGACAACTCACACATTACCTTTATTCAATGAAATATTAATTACATTACATTTCAGTTAATAACATAGTCTTAATAGATCCTGGAATATCAGAAAGAACCCGAGGACTGAAAAAACCTAATCTGATAATATTCAGAAAGGATGCAAGGAATCATCTGGTAAACTCTAGAGTTGTCAGAGTGACGTGAAGTTATGGAAAATATGTAAAAAAGAAATAGGAATTAAGTGGATGTAAATTCAAAGAATGAAATATCAACCAGCACTAATTAATGCAAATAAATATCTTTTACAAATTTGAATGTCATCTTTGATGAGACTGTGAGTTTGATATGGATAATTAAGATAGGAAACATATTACTTTGGGTATGAAAATTAGGTTTTACAATGCCTAAAATGACCTCACATGGAGATTTACAGCACCTGCCTCATATAATTCTTCAGATGAGCTTAGGAAGTGTGTAAATCCTTGGTCCAAGAGAGTTGTGTAAGTTGCTGTCAAAGGCTGCAGGCAGACAGGTCCTCTAAGTCAACCCAACATCTTTCTGTTGCCTAGAAATTCAGTATTGATCCTCCCTCCCCTCTCTTGTCCCTCCCTTTCCCAACTTCTTCCATTTCGAGCCATTTCTTTCCATCTGCAGACCTTAGCGGACCCTTTGGTGAGTTAATTCAGCTTGCAAACACCTAACTTGGGTTTATTCACTCTTTTGCTGAGCTCATTTTCTTCTGCTTTAATGGGTGAAATGACTCATCAAGAACTCAGACAAATGTCAGAGCCAGTGTGTGGAAAACAGCTGGAGTATGTGGCTGGGAGCTGGCATGGAGCAGTGGAAAGATGAGAAGAGTCAGAATTCCTTCCTTTGGAAAAGTATGAGCTGCTGAGTCAGCCCTGGGCATCCATTTGGAGCAGAAAGTTCATTTGGTGCTTAAACTGAAACACCTCCTAAGAAGCACCTTAGCTGAAGGATATTTCAAAGAATATCCTGAGTTCAAAGGGTTCAAAGGTTTGGAGCATCAACAGAAATGTCTCCAACACAATATCTCAGTTTGAGCAGACTGATTCTCTATCATGACTAAGAAAAGAGGCTTTTAAAGTCTACACTCTATTTTAGAAAAGAAAAATTTTCCCAGAGGAAAAAAAAGGAAGGTGTTGGTTTGTGATGCCACAGTCCTGAATAAGATTCTGAGCAGCTCTTTTGCACTCTGGTGCCCAAACTCTGACAAAGTCCATAATATATGGGCATATAAATACTCACAGGCTTATTGTTTTGAAAAGTACCAAGTAATACTGTGATAAAAGAATAGCTTTGCAGAAAATCAGTCAAACACTGAAGATTAAATGGACATCAGAAAAAATGCTTACAGAAATCATTTCACTCTGTGAAAGTATTTCTAGTAGGATTCTGCAGGAATCTATATTAGGGCTGAGAAAATTCAGTGTTTCCATAGTGATGGAGAAGTAAACATGATACAGCTGCCAAAAAATAGGTAATTATTGGCAGAATGATAGATAACGATAGTGACAAGGATTTCCCGCAGAACAATCTGACAAGCAGGGTCCATTCAAAGAAAAACAGATATTTTCATCTGGGTATTTAGCTGAACACGTTAATGTGAGGAACCTTACAGAATTGGGGATTGCATCCTGATAAACCACTAACCCTAAAATTATATAGTACTGCAGTGTAACAGGAACTCAGTATAAAGTCACAGTAAGTTATTGGGCCAGAAGGACAACTACAAATCTTTGAGAAGAAGTAAAATATTGATACTAAATATTTATGTGGCATTAGTAGCCAAAGAATCTTGCTTGGTCTTGCTGGGTTTGTATATATATACTTTTTTTTAAGAAGGTGGATCTACAAAAATTATTTAAATGTTAGAAAGCAACAGCTTTCATTTCCCTAATTAAAGAGTTTGGAGGATTTCTTTTATTTAAGTCCACACATATATACATCCTGTACGAATTTGCTTGCCCTGAGAAAAAGGCTATGGCTGCAGGACACAACTCCTCAAACCCCAGGAAATCTGCTCTCACCAGTACAATATTACTTGGTTTCCCATTGAAGGTAATTTTTTCTGGAGGTGAGATAGCTTTTTTCCTAGGACAACTTCCCAGGTTCATTTGTGCATGGCTGTCCTCTCTCAATTAACTCCATGCTCTTCCCTTGGAGCAACCTCACATGCACGGCCGTGGATTGAAGGGAGGTTGAGAGGTGATGTGATAAGTACATCCAGGAGCAGAAAACCAGAGGTTTTAAATGTCTATTTAATCCAGCGGAGAGAGCTGTAACAGAGCAATGCTGAACCAAGCCAAATTCAAAGGGGAAAGTGGGTACCTGCTGTAAATAGTGAAAGGGATTAAACACTGGAACAAATTACCAATGGCAGTGTTACTTCCTCTGTCTCCTGGTGTCTTCATGTCAAGCATAGATGTCATTGTGGTAGTCAAACAAATTGCAGTCAAGTTCAATTTAGGCACAATTAAATGTTTTCTGATGTACAGAGGGTCAGTGTGCATGAGCTGAAGGTTTTATCTGCCTCCATCTGCATGGCTGTCAGCAAAAGAACATTAAGGAATTATCATACAAGTAATTTTAACAATGTTTATTACATCAGTTATTCTGGACTTGATTAAGTACTAATATATAAAATCCAGGTTTTTTTACTTGAAGGTCCACTTAACTTGTTTTCTCCAGTGAGACTAATGAAGATATGGGAATCTCAGCATTTTACAGGACTAAATGACTTTTCCTCCTCTTTGTGATTTATCTCGTACTTCTTGAAATTCCTCCTCAGCTTTTTAAAGATATTTAAAGATTCTTTTTTTCTTCTAGCTCCTCTACTCTATGAGTCAACCCCAATTGTTTAAGCCTTAGCTCTACTTTCCCACTCTACTCTGTGCCGGGGAGGCCTTACCTCCAGTCTTGTGTGCTGTTCTGGTCACAACAATAAAAGAAAGATATGAAACTATTAGAGAGCCCCCAAAGGAGGGCACCAAAGATGGTGAAGGTCCTAGAGGCCATATGAAGAGGGGGTGAGGGCACTTGGTCTGTTCAGCCTGAAGGAGACTGAGGGGAGACCTCACTGCAGTTACAACTTCCTCATGAGGGGAAGAGGAGGGGCAGGCACTGATCTCTGCTCTGTGGTGACAGTGACAGGACCTGAGGGAATGGCCAGAAATTGTGCTAGGGGAGGTTTAGGTTGGATATAGGAAAAAGGTTCTTCTCCCACAGGATGTTTGGGCTCTGGACCAGGCTCCCCAGGGCAGTGGTCACAGCGCCAGCCTGACAGAGCTCAAGAAGTGTTTGGACAATGCTCTCAGGCACATGGGGTGACTCTTGGGGTGTCCTGTGCAGGACTCAGCGATCTTTGTGGGTCCCTTTCAACCGAGCTTATTTTGTTATTCTGAGATTCTGTGAGTTGCATAAGTAAATCACAACTTCAATCATTTTTCTAATAGAAACAAAATATTAACACCTGCTCTCACAAAATCAGTAACAAAACTAATATTTGTACCCTCTGAGATTATAATCCAATTTAAGAAGAGGGCGAGTGATTTAAAGAAAGTCCAGGTGTGACTAGTCACCTAATTCATATGAGAATTTCCCAAAACATTTTTGCAAATGGGGTGAATGAATAGTAAGTAATAAATTAGAGAACAGCAAATATATATCTGTTTAAACATTTATGCTCAATACTTTCAGGATTCAAAAGCATTTTTGAAAACACCTGGCTTATTGAATATTCCAATAACATGACCCCTCTAGAAGCAGCACAGTGATTAACTGTGTTTATTGTTTATTTATGAAAATGTTCTTGACTAAGCTTTATCTTTTTTTTCTATTTTTTAACTCAAGCAGCCTTAATGACTAGAATGTAAAGCAAGATTTTAACTACAACATGATAGCAAAATGGAATAGTTTTAATTAGAGAAGGGTAATATTCCATGTGTAATGGAAGTGATTTACAGTGTGGTTAATTTGATCTAGATGTCTCTCAACTTGAATCTCACAGCTTTTTTCTCTAAAAATTACCCAAATCCTGAATTTTTTTTTTTAGGCTTTAAGGGTCTTGACATTCTCTGAAAAATTTTAGTGCAAGTCCTTCAAGGTTGCAGTAATGCATGTGAGTACATTTGTGTGCTTAATAAAGTGCATAAATGTGATCTTCAGAAGAGATTCCTTTAGAGTTTGTCAATTAAATGTCCCTTTTTCAGATATCTAGTAAAGCAACAGTTTTTATGGAACAAAAACCCTTTTTGCTGCTTCAATTAAACTGAAGATTTGATACTCAAAACCCCAGAGAGGCATTGCCTATACAGATAGTTCCAAGGACTCATAGAGTGATTTTTTGTGGGGTTTTTTGGTACTTGCTTGAGCCATTTTTAAAAGATGCATAATTTGATCCTTGAACTTTTTAATTACAATGTCTAATTGAAACACTCACATTTCAATTAAAACAAAGCAGTCTAAAACCATAGGGTGTTAGAAGCTTATAAGGAGGCTATAATTTATTACCATTTTGATGGTCTCTAAGTCTTCAACTTATATCAATTATAAATAACTCATTTGAAAATGGATACAAGTGAAATTAACTAAATTGACACCAGTTTCTTTTTGTGATCTGAAAATATATGCATAAATGGCAAGAAAATGTTAATTGACCTTAACCTTTTCTGTGATAAGTCTCTGCAGTAATGTAGTAATACTTGTCACTTATATACTATAGTACCTCTTCTCTGAAGATCTCATAGATCCTTACAAAAATTAATTAAATTTCACAGCACTTCTTTGACGTAGGCATGTGAAGTATTAAATAGTTGATTAAACTGGAAACTAGGGGCTAAAACTAACATTTTCGAAACAGGATGCCTAATGTTAGGAATAAGACCCTAAATCTGCTTATTGTGATATCTTATTTTCCATAAAACCACACTTGCCATTGATCCTAGGGTTCTAATGATTCATAAGCACAGAGTTTTTTACTCGAAAAGTCTTTGATGCAAGGACTTGATTATTTTGGTCTTCACAATGCCAAGCAAATCACAGGACAGACAGTGCAGGGACTCCTGCTTGGAGGAAGCAAAGACATTCTCTCATCTCTAACACCTTCTAATTCTGCCCAGAGAACACAGAGAATTGATCTTTGAATCCTATCACCATCTAAAACACTGGGACGAGCTCTCTCCCGAAGGTGCCTCTCTCCACCAGCAGTGGAGATAACCAAGAAACTTGCTAAGAGTGATGTTAATTTTGAGAGCAAATATCATGCAAGATGAATTTCACCCTAATTAGAGTGAATTCTACACTAATGAACCTGATTACCACAGCAATGTGAAAATTCCCACGTAAAGAAAGCACAAAGAAGAGGTAATACTAACAGACATCCCTTAAATACAGCACTTTGAATCACATATTTCTTTGTTGCTTTGAAACTAAAGACATAAAGGTAGAATGAGCTTTATAATTATTGCTCTATATTCTTGTTAACATATGTTGCAATCTGGATAACCATAAAAAACTTCATTCTTGAACAAGGCTTGCAATCACAAAGCTTAGAAAAGTAAGTTGGTGACAAGTAAGGTGTAATCACATATTTGTGTGGATGAACACGATGGTGCATGCACATATTGCACCTTAATTCCAGGAATTCCTGCCTGAGGAAGCAGTTCAGTGTCAATTCAAATAGAGGTATCTGTGCAGGATGGGAACTCTCTCTTTCATGTAATTCAGCCATGGTGGATTTGAGGAAGAAGTCTTAATCTCGCCAACAACCAAGCATTCCCCCTTGGAATTAATTAGGATTATGAGCAGAGGTGACAATTCATGTTAGCATGGAGCTCAGAAGTCCACCAAAAGTCTCCTATGAGAGACTGGAAAGTCTTTGGTACTCCTACCACTGAGGGGACACAGGTAGTAATTTATTTTCACATCTCAGTCACCAGCTCCGAGGTGTCTTCCCAGGTGAGGTAAGAAAATTTTTTGAATTCTGGCATCTAAGTGCCCTGTGTTAGGTATTTCCCAAACTGAGAACACAGAACCTTAGAGGGGAAAAAAAAAAAAAAAAGGAAAATGACAGAAGTTTTGAAAGATCCATGGATACCTTATTTTCACTGGAGCCACTATCTGTAGATTTGTCTTGTTATAGTCCATGGAAGATCTCAAGCTTATGTACTTTTATGTCTTATATATACCTCCACTGCCTGTCTTTCTTGTAGGTTTTGTCTTGTTTTGTTCTTCTCTACTTTAATCTTGAACACAACTCATTCAGGCAAAAGCAGACAATTCATATTTGAAAACCACCTACCAAAAATACAATCACTTGGCGTTCAGTCTCACAAGCACTTTGCAGGACTGGGCCACCTTTACCTGCATCACAGTGCACTGGCAAGAAATGACAATTGATAAGAACATGGCCCAGCTTCCCTTGCAAACAATAGAGATATCTTCTTTTTCATTTGGTGGGGCTTTAAAACCACTGCATGACCTTGTTGTTACCAATACAAAAATTAAACTATCTATTTTTATGAGGTTTCATTTGTTTGCAGGTAAAGATCACTGAATTAAAATTCTTTTACAAGAATCAAGTGCATTTCTGAGTATTTTATTAAAATAACAAAAGACAAGTTCCAAAAATACTTTTTGTGTTGCTGTCACTGTGAAATCTTTGAACTGTAGTATTCAGGGCAGAATAAGACCAACTGGAGCTATTGAGTGTACTACTGGTGGTAACTTACACTTTTATATCTTATGGGGCCAGTAATGTACATTGTGTAGTTGGCACCATAGAAGTTTTGCTGTCAATCTTTGAGGGTTTTTTTTTTTTTTAATAATATATTTCTGTTCAGCACATAGGGAGCACATGCTTTCCTGGGTGCCTCCATGTGCATGATGAACACATTCTACATTATTCAATTACAAAGTTGGCATTTTCTAAAATGGCATGTTGAGAGTTTCCTTACAAGCTTGGAGCATGTCCCTGAATTAGCTTTAAAAAAGTAGGGAGACAGATTAAGTATAGTCTTCTTTCCTCAGATTAATTTGCTTTTTCTACTTCTAGTAATAATAGCGTTTGGCTGGATTTTGGAATTGAACCATTGTATTATCTGTTGGTCCTCTTTCAATAGTACTTTTAAAGTTAGCCAGCTCCTCAAATGGATTAAAGCAACATTATACACCATGAAAGAATACCCTAAGTGCATCCAAAAGATCATTTTCAATTGAATTTTGCATTCTCTTTGAAAAAAAGATCTTATGCAAGGCCATCAGCTGTATGGATGCCAATTAACTGGGAAGACAGCTGCTGGTTCGGTTATTTACAAAGGTTTATTTATCAGTATGACCACTGAGAAAGTCAAAACCCTTGGCCTAGTTTATGTTTTCCTCTAGATTTTGTGTTGTCCATCCTGTTACCTTATAAATAATTCTTATATCATTATTGGTGCTGAAACAGCATAAGATCTGTGTCGGCATATTTAAAATTCAGAAAGTGCGGGGATTGAATTTGAACTTTGCCCTCCTGCAAATGAGTGCTGTGATTCCAGGATAAACCCTCTCCTCGTGCCTGTTGGCAAACCACACAAAGTCTCCTTGTTCAGCACCTGTCTGACATGGCAGCCTCCACTCGGCAGCGGCTCCTTTTCGGGTTGACTCCAAAGACCTGCCCCACTCAGCTGCTCTTGTCCTACTTGTGTGGGCCTGATTAGCATTGCAGCAGAGCGCCTCACAAACCACATCTGTTACCCGATCCTGCCCGCTGACACATCCATATATCTTTGGAGAGCCTTTTCAGCTGTTCCTCACAGCTGCTTCCAGCTCCTTTCTAGTCCCGTTCAAGTTTTGCACAGCTGTGTGAGTATCGTTGTGGCTTGGATCCTAATTCTCCTTTCAGTGCCTCTCTGTGTGCACTGTACCTGCTGGAGATTTGCTCTGCCTGATCCAACTGCCTCTGGATTTTGATGGGAAGGAGTTAAATCTGGTGGATTTTTAGCACATTTCAGATAGTGAACTTTTTTCTTCCTCCTGCCCAGCAAAGCAGTTTGGTGCTCATACGGGACCAACGCTCAGCTGACAAATAACCCCACTGACATCAGCATAGCTTGGCAGATTTATATCAGCTAAGGAGCCAGCTTTCTAGGGAATGCTGAAGGCCTATCTGCTCACACAGGCTTTTGCTTCTCAGATTGTCAGAAACACACTGGACTTAACCTTTGCTGTTGGCTTGACCTTTTAAAGCCTAGTCCCCAGCACTGCTCCTCCCCACTTGAAATAAGGGATCTGATCAAGCTTCTGCAGCCTGAGAACCTCCCTTGGTGCCTGAGCTCTGGCCCTCAGCCCAGCCTGGGGATAACTGAGGCAGCTGCAGAGCTCATATATGTTCAAAGATATCCAGGGTGGAGGGCTTGGCTTGGGAGACAGTTTTTAAGGTTGAATATTTGTTTTTTCCTCTTCTTGTTGTCATTAATAATTTGTCACACATAGTTATATTTGCAGGACTGGATATGTCTCCTTAGCAGCTGTAATTTTACAAAGACCGATAGTGATAGGACAAGGGACAATGTGTTGAAACTAAAAGAGGGGAGATTTAGATTAGACATTAGGAGAAAACTTTTTACTCAAAAGGTGGTGAGGCCCTGGCACAGGTTGCACAGAGAAGCTGTGGATGCCCCATCCCTGGAAGTGTTCAAGACCAGGTTGGATGGGGCTCTGAGCAACTTGGTCTAGTGGAAGGTGTCCTTGCCCATGGCAGGGGGTTGGAATTGGAGGATCTTTCAGGTCCCTTCCAACCCAAGACCTTCTACAATTCTATGAACACCTGGAGCTCCAGGGAAGACTACAAAAATAACCATTCATTTTTGATTGCTTGATCTTAATTGTCCAGCCCTGGAGAGATTTGTGATAATAAATGTTTGCTCTTAGTAAATCAGGGTAGACACATAAAAAAAAGAGACACCTCACAGTAACCATCAATATTAAACATTTTTAAATAGCTTGTCTCGTGCTATTTTTAAAATCTACTTTATATATTGTAATCAATGACTTTTATAACTTGCAACTTGTTTAATGTGTCCCTTCTGATTGCTCAAGTGCTCAGACACCGAGTGATGCTGGAAGCCAAATGAACAGGAGCCTTATCCTGTGCGGTGTCCTTGCATTAATAAAAAAAAAGAACAGAAAAGTTCATCATTGAAAACAGTCCCTTATGGGTTTCGGTGACCCTGTAAAATGATGCCATTCATAAATCTATTAAACTCCATTTTCAAACCCATTGGTACAACCAACAAAAATCAGGCCTTGCTGTGTGCCTTTAGAGCATAAAAGGAAACATCTGATTGTTTAGGCAGCAAGATGGACGAAGAAAGTCTAAATTCAGAACAACTACAGAGAGAAACTAGCTAAAGTATATGGCACTGAACACAATTACATAATGCAAGGAGGTTTTGTATAATTTCTGTTTCTAAACAGTGTGGTCTGACTATTTCCTTTATTGCCAGCTCAAAGAGTATGAACAGGTTTCTAAATTCCAGGGAAGACTTAGAACTAAAGCCCCTGGTTGTACCTTCTGAAGCATGTCTAAAACTGTAGTCAGGTAAAATTTCCTACTGATCCATGAAATGCTAACGTTTAAACAGTACCATTTAGCTGCAACCACCTGTTTCAATTAATTCTCTTACATGTTTCATGCCTTGAAAGCTTTCGTCTTTCTCTTTAAGCCACTCCGTCAAGGACCACAGATGTTTTATTTTTGCTGAAGCCCTACTTCAGTAACAACAAGAGGTAAATTAAATAAATTTAGAAAACATAGCATACATAACATCCATCATCACTTGCAATGTATGTAGGCATAGTTGTCAAATAAGAGAAACAATCCTAAAGGACTTGGCCAGACAACAGCCAGCCTTGCGCTGTACTTGCTGGTTGTCTCATTCAGTTACACACTGGGGGGAAAAAATGCACTCATAAGTGGGGGAACAGAACTGCTGGTTATAATTCTTGCTCTTCCGCTGGCCTGGCAGGCAGTATCACACTTTCCAATCCATCTTGTGCATTTAGGCTGAGATCTCTCTTTGCTTATTGTTTGAGGCATCACCTTTGGCAAGAGCCTTTCAGGATAATACTGAGGTGGACAATAATCTGACACCAGAAACTCATACACAGCTTTTCACACTCTTGATAAAGCTGGGGGCACGTTATTGAGTGGTGCGTGACCAGCAACGTGCAGCATGGAAATAAGATGATATGTAGGAGCAATGCAATGCAAATGCAATGAAGTTTTGTCTTGAATACTTTCAAATTCCTCAGTTAGCACTTATTTCCCACCTATGATTCTCGTACAGTGTGAAGGCATCCTGCTCTTGCCAATTGACCACCAGCCTCCCTGCACTGTAGGGTCTGTCACACATAACCTGTGATTCTTTAAGATCTGCAGCTCCTTGAATTTCTAAACAAGCAGAGAAAAAGATAATTTTATAGCTTTATAAGTGGAGGCTAACAGGATCACTTCTCTCTCTTTGCTTTGTTTTTCAGGAGGACCAGGGTGGTGCACTGAAGAGCTGGATCTGCCTCCTTACATTATGCACAGGATGCCTTTGAGTTGTTCTATACCCAAACCTGATACACACCACAGACAACATATAGGCCATTTATCCAGGAGAGCTTTTCCATAGAGCATCCTGAATCTATAAGTACATAATTTACAAGTCTGAAAAGTATCATCTCCACCACTGTCACCTTCTGTCATAACACCCACAACCATTTCACCTCTCCCAGAATTTCAGCTGGTATCAGTTGAACATCCTGCCTTCTCCTTTACACTAATATAACTTCAAAACTCCTATTCCTTTTCCTCCAGCAGGAAAATATGGAAAGAAGTTCCCTGCATCTCCTCTTATAAAAGCAGCATGAATAAAATCCTAATTCCACCAAAATCACCTAAAAGCAACACCTGTATGAGAAGATCTTTGTCTGATATGGCCTGTGTGGTTTCAATTTCAAGTAGAACAGTGATTTTCTTTAGTCTAGTCAAATTCAGTGTAGATCCATTGGTTGTAAAATATTTTATAATATTGCATTTAAACTGCTGTAGAAAAGAAAAATTTTGCTCCTTAACACTAAAAGAGAGAAGTGTCTGCACTACAGATTTTTAAAATAGTTCTAACTGGAAGAGATATTTCCCATTCACAATGAAAAGGCTTAGAGGAAAGATCTTAGTTAAGACTTGGATGTGTGTGTGTGTATGCTTATTTGGATTTTCTTTATGCTGAGAGTTTTTGTGGGACACTTGAAACAAATATTTTATGCCTTAATGTCTTATTTAATTCAATAATAGTTTTAAAGGTTTTTTTAATGCCTACCTGAGAGTAACAAAACGATAGCTTTCCTCAGTTTTGGGAATGTATTTAATAAGTATTGCAAAATAATTTTTCAGTAGCTCCACCTTGAAATTTCCTTTTTTGTTGTGGAAAAACCCCCAAAAAACTGTCAAAACTAAATCTATTTCCACCATGTCAGCCACTATGCAAACACGTTTCTTTGTGTCAGGCATTGGAGAAAAAGACTTTCTTTGTTAGGATGGTTCTTGCCCTATAGGCAGAGTTTGAGGCACAAGTAAAAGTAGAGCAAAAAATTCAGAATTATTTCAAAATATGGACAGAACAATATTTAAAACACGTAAAATAATATTTGAAAAATATGGCAGGGATTAATCAAGTGTGATACACCCTGAGACATTGATATTTTCTCATCAAATTTTTAGACTTAAGACCATTCTGCGCAGAAAACTTTTCCTGAAACTGCTTAGTAACAGACCAAGGCTTTCATTATTCTACTTGCCATCCTGTATCAAGGTGCTGGAATTACTATATATACATGTATATGTATTTTTAATTCAGCATGAGACTTTTTTAGAATTCTTGGTCAAACTCAGCTCAAGTTCAAATATGAGGGAGCTTTAGTGTTGATTTTACTACAAAAAGGCCAATGCCTCTTAGCATGTTGCTCCAAGTGGGCAACCACAGGATAAATTGCTGAGTTCAAAAACCTCTTGGCTTTAGCATGAAACTGGACTAAAGCTGAGCATTAGATCTACGTGAGCATTAATAACCTTTCCCTCTCTGGTGAAATCTGAGGGCTATGGGAGAAGGTTTCAGTCTTGTTTCAATCTGTAAAGCTCTAGGAAAGCACTTTGCACATACCAGAAAGTATTTTGTTTAAAATATACTCAGACCCCACTGAAGCGATGGCATTTGTCTAGAAAACAATAATGGTGGACCTGAATATTTATATCAAGAATTAGCACTTTGTATTGTAAATAGGTTGAAGATGCTGCTTTAATGGCTCCTAATATGACTGAAGAATTTAGCAAGTAAAGAAGATCAAGGAAACAAACTTTTTCCTTTTGTTTTTACATGCTCCATTTGAGGGAAACAAGTCCTGCAGCTCAAGAAGGAAATATCACAATGCTACAGCAGCCACCACTAATATCATAAGACCAATTAGAATTATAGAATCATTTAAGTTGGATAAAAATTTAAAGTCATTAAGTTTAACCATTATCCCAGCACTACCAAGTCCACCACTAAACTGTGTAAATCACTCTAGAGGTTCATACAGTCAGTAGAGAGAAATACACTTTGAGGATTCATTTCATCTGATCTTAGCACTATTCTCTTTCCACCAAAATTATACACAGCTGTGGAGTTCAAGGAATGCTTAGATGTAGATTTCAGTTACTCACTTTAAGCACCAGTCTTTATTTATTACTTTTACACTTATTTTTCCACACATTTCTCCCTGGCTTCAGCCAACCATAACAGCAGCTGGCCTTGTAGAAACAGATGTATGGAACTTAATACAGGAAGAAAGCGACAGGTATCCAAGCAAACAATTCTGCCTTTTGATGCACGTTTCTGTCTCCATTGTAATCTGGAGGTGGGTGGCTATCCTGGGTAGATATATCCAAATTAACATCATTCCAGCTGTGTCTCTGTGGTAGCAAGGACTTCCTGTGAGGTGCACAGTCCTGCCAGACACGGGGTATGTAAGCTGGTGGGGAGCTGTGCCTCCTGAGTTCCACAGTTTCAGACTAAAGCGCACTTGGAGACATCTGTGTAAAATGCCACCACATGAGAGCTTTGGGTGTTTTTTTCTGCTGTTGAACATTTTTGAAAGAGGTCACTTTTAGACCAGGATTCAAATCTTTACAGATTGGAGAGGGAATAAAATCTGAGGTGCTTATCCATCAAGGGGAAAAAAGAACAGGACAGCATTTATCAGTTCTGATTTTCAAGCAGGGTCTCTGTGGAGACACAGACACATGACTGCAGGCCTGATTAAAATATCTAAAGACATCATTCTATCATTCAATGTTTTCCTGTGGATCAGTCTGATTGTTACACGGCTTATGTATCTAACTCCAAATTTTGGGGTTTGCTTTGCAAACGAGTTAAATCAAAATATAGATTCTGCAGCACTTTGAAACACAGGCAGGATATTTTATTCTTCCTACACCTCAGACCCAAAAGAGTCCCCATGCTGCTCATCCTCAAAGGAGGATAGAGATATTTCATTGTATTCCATGGAATGTCTCTTCTCTATTTTGAACTCAGACAGCATTAATTCATATCCTGGCCTCCAACAAGCTGCAACCTGACTAGAAAGACTGAGATTAGCTTTCAGAAAACTTTCCAGGCTAAGGATAATATAGATATTTCATGTGTCACTCTCTCATCCTTATCACAGAGATCTATATAAACGACTGTCTGGCATTCCTCTACTTATCTGTTACACAGCATTACAGATCTGCAAGATTACACATTCTGTGGGCTCCGAGATTCTCTCCTGAATCCAGATATTCAGCATTGTTTTCAATACACTTGGACTTTGTTCCACTTTTAGTAGCAGCATGAAGTCAGTCACATTTAAATCAGATGAAAACCTGAATTTTTCATATTAATTAAAGTTCAATAGATTCCTTATAAAGAATAGATGAAAGGAGCAGCAGTGACATGGGAGTCATGTAGGCCGGATTTTCTGCAGATTAGCTAAAGCTGGTATGAACTTCCTCCCCAACTTTCTCAAATATGTCCTGATTTTTTGAAGAGATTGACAAATAAGGTTTTGCATAATAGCACAGAAGCAATTTCCTCATCACAATGTAAAAAGAGAATTAAAAAAAAAAAAGACCCACATGAAAAAAACCCAGGGCTGCCTCTCCATAGTGTAGTTTCTTGAAATGCTGTTAAATGCACAGGACCCTGATCATCCTCCAGTATAATTCTCCCAGTCACATTGGGTTTCAATGGTGATAAATTTAGCTTTGGCATATTTAGGGATCGATTCCTGGAAAAAGAACTAGTAGAGTCTCTTAAAACTGTTGATTTTTGGAAACGGAACAAAATTATTATTTACAAAAGAAAACTCCCACATTACTGTAAGATCTCCTTTTTTGAGGTAATGGACTATATTATCATAGAATCATAGAATAGCTGGGATTGGAAGCAACCATTAAAGGGACACCTTCCACTATCCCAAGTTGCTCAGAGCCCCGTCCAGCCTGGCCTTGGACACTTCCAGGGATGGGGCAGCCACCACCTCTCTGGGTGACTCGTGCTCCTGTGTTATCACCCTCATTGTAACCAATTTCTTCCTTGTATCTAGTCTGAATCTACCCTCTTTTAGTTTAATACCATTATCTCTTGTCCTGTCACTACAGGCCTTGCTAAAAGGCTTGTCCCATCTCTCTTACCAGCCTCCTTGAAATACTGAAAGGCTGCAACAAAGTCTTCTGGAACTTTTTCTTCTCCAGGCTGAACAACCCCAGCTTTTTCAGCTTTTCCTCGTAGGAAAGATGGTCCAGCCATCTGATGATTGCTGTGTCCCTCCTCTGGTCCTGCACCAACCAAGCTACTCTTACCACAAATGTTGCAGATTCTTGTATTGCTTTTTGCTGGTGAAGAACCTGTTGCTAAAACATTATGTCACATTTGTTCTCAGTCTACTTGAGTCTTCAGGACAGACTTAGTTATACATCCAGAAATAAGTCAAAGTGAGTGTTTAAAGTGAGTAATTTAAAAATGGAAGTTGTGAAAGTCTTTTAATTTAATTTAATTTAGGAAATAGGTAAATTAATAAATAGGATAACAGGTGTATTAATGACAGATTGTTCAGCCAATCTTTTAATAAGTTCTGTTTCAAACAAACCACTTGCTATTATTTAAGGAAATTTTGCTTGTGGACTTCACCACCTTTTTCTAATTAATATTTGCAAAACTACTGGTAGTATAGCAATTCTATATTTTTCTGAGAGAGATCAGTCAATGCTATTGTTAGCTAACATTGCAGAGGGGGTTTTTTGGTTCGATTTGTTCGGGTTTTTTCCTTGGTACAAAGTCTCTAAGCTACCAGTGTAAGGCTTGATTTGACTTCATTTTGGATGACAGTCTCAAAAAGGGTTAATCTAAGGCAAGCATACCCTAGAAGCCTTTGACTTGGAGTTCACTTGTAGCCAGGGAAACAGCAAGAGTGCCTAGTATGAGATTCCTAGTATGAGTAGGTGAATTCCTTCTGACTTTCTCCTTTGAAAGGGGAGAGGTGGGATTTAGGACAAGTCTGTTCTGAGCAGGAGAAAGGATGTGCTTCATTGTGGATCCCATACACAATTTCTGACGCATATAGGAAGATATTTCCATTTTCTAGGAGGAGCACCATTGCTCCCCCCACTCCCAGAGACTGTGAACAGTGAACTTGGGCTGTCCTCAGCCAGCTCTCAGAGGGCAGCAACTCCACACTTGTGGCCTTGGGTCACCTAGAAGCACTCCAAGGCTCTTCTAGATGCAAAGACAGTTTCCTCAGCTATCCAGGATGGCTCTGAAATATGGACACCCAAGTTCAGGATACCAGGGTACAGAAATGCTCCAGGTGGCTTAATGGGCAGAAGCCTCACAGGTCCATCAAGTCAAGCCATGGATCAGTGGTGTCTCTGCATGAGACAGAAGAAGAAGCCTCTCCTACTGCAACACCTACAGCAATGTAGAGTCTACTCTATCTCTTTACTCCGTACAGCCACCAGATACACATCCCAACGTGACATTAAAAAGCAACTCTGACTATTAGCCAAGCAGCCAGGAGCACAGAGAAATTTCTAAGCAGATTAACTGCTTTCTCCATCTCTGCAAGAGCCACCTGCGCTCTGACTTTTTACAAATAGCAAGGCTGGACTGAAGTTGATGCTGCAGTGATTCTAAACTTGTATTCCTGCACAGAGATCAGTGAGATAACATCCAGTAGACAGTGGGTTTAGCATTTAATATCCCCTTTCCACTAAAGCTGTTCTTGAGAGAGTTAGCAGCATGGTCCAGCTGGTCTAGTATTATGGGGAGCATGAAGAGGAATTCTCAGCAGGAGGCTGATGCCATGGTCTATTAGCCCTTCCTGTACCCAACTAGACCACCAAATCTACCTTTCAGATCAAATCTCTGTTTTGAGAGGGAAATTTCTTGTTTCACACTGGCTTAAACATCTAAAATGTTAAGCCAGCCTAGGCTGTGGTAGAGACTGAGGCTAACCTTTCATCTTCTCCGTGACAGAAACCTGAGCATTCCATCCCAAGCCAACACAGACAGCTTTGTACCATTTCCAAAGTGGGTTTCTGTGTGGGACACATGGACTGAAAGGATTCCTGAGCCATTTCATCTTGCTGCAGTGTCCTGACAGTGCAACATGAGGGTGGGCTGAGAAGCAAGACATGTCTGGAAAGCTGGAAGGTAACCTTCTGCAGCAGCAGCAAGCTTCCAGAGCATGCTGGTCTGATCTAGAGCTGTAGGTAATCTACTTTGCCTGGGATTTGTCCCTGGCATAAGGGAAATGTACCTCGGTCCTCGTGTGTGAGCATCAACAAACTTCCTAAAATGGAAGAGTTGGGCCTCCCAGTAATTTTGGGGAATATGCAGATCCATAGGAGCCCAGGACCACTGAAAAGACTTATGGAAATACTGGGGATCCCTTTGAGGATTTCACATTACAGTGCACCACAGCTCAGGTGCTCCCTCCATGCCTCACTCCTTGTCCTGTCATAGCAATCGAGACATTGCATGTGCAGCCAAAGGGCAATAGAACATGGACCACTGGGAATTTCTTACCCTGCCTCCTGGAAGAAGGCCCAGCTCCTCAAGAAGAATTCAGAAACTCCCTTCTAATTTAAGTTCTTCTAAAGATGGAAGTCCAGGCACTACCAGAACTCATTCTGCAACAGAAAAAGGCAAATGAGCCTTCAACTATTGTTATCTACTAAAATAATATTTACAGATACTGTAAATAAGCAGGAGTATAAGACTTTTCAGAACAATTTAATAAGAACTGTGCTGAATTTAGCTGAGGTAGAATTACTTTTCTTCATAGTAGCTGGCATGGGGATATGATTTGGATTTGTGCTGAAAACAGTGCTGATAATTCAGGGATGTTTTTGTTGCTGCTGGGCAGGGCTTACACAGAGTGAAGGCCTTTACTGTTTCTCCACCCACCCATCTTTTTCTTGTCACTCATATTGAAATCTGTCTACAGCTTTCTAAATGATGGGTAGTGAAAAACAAAGTTGAAAGTTGCTGGGAGGTATCTAGCAGATACTGCAGGAGTCAGGTCAGGCCTTAATGTCTTCATTTTGGTCCAGGGGAAGAGTAAACAGAATGCTAATGAAAGTTGCAGATGGCACTAGAATCAGTAAAGGTTATCAACCTCAGTGAAATAATGCAAGAGGACCTGAATAGGTTAGGAATGTGGGCTTAAAGCAAAATTGTGTTTAGCCTAGAAAATTGAAAGCTAATCCCACCAGAGAAAAAATAATTAATGTTGAGTAGCAAAGGGAGGAAGGTAAAAAAGAGCCTGAAATGCAGAGTTATTGAAAGAGATCCGAGGTGAGAGAAAACTTTTAAGTTAGAGATAAATTTGCAGTGTGAAGCAGAAAGAAAAAATATTGTTGAGTTAAAGACTTAGGCAAAATTCACAAGTGTCATAAAACAAGATGAAACGCTGGAGCTTTGTACATGGCAATATCTGGCAGAGCATCTCTAAATGAAAGCAACTCAGTACCAGAGGGCAAAGTACAAGGAGAGAAGACATTTTTTTCTTCCCTTCAGGGATAATTGTTTTCTAAGGACACAATAAAGAAGTTGTTGAATAAGTCTTGTAAAAGAGAGCTTGAATAACGTGATGTGAAAGTGGGCACATCCCTGCAGAAACAAATATGTTCCTCTTTTACCAATACCTCCATTGTAGTTGGCCAAAGAGAATAAGACAAATTTAGAGAGATTAGAATCAAGATCAGGTAGCCAGTGTAGCAGCCACATGTAGAGAAAACATAATCTTTAGCACTTCAGGCATTTGAAAGAAGGAGCAGGCATTTTTAAAGCTGTGCAGTAATAAACTTTGGTAGAATTGGAAAGAAAACTAGATAGTACAGCAGATCTTCCACACTTGTCTCTTCTACTATATCCTAGTGACTTGAGCTTTCCCATTAGATAAAACATGATTTCTAGGAAAGTTTTGTTTCAAACTCATCCAGTCTCCTGAAGGGAATCCCTCCAATGTTTCCATTAGGATAGGGTTTTTTTTTTGGTCAGGTCACATTAGTCTAATTATTATGACTGAAAATCAGTCCTAGTAATTTGTTATTTACAGCTTCACCTGTACAGCTTTGGAAATAAAACAGTAGTAGCGCATTCCAAAGGAATGTGCTTTGTGTTCAGAGATCCATCCTTTTCCTGTCCCAGACTTTCTCTGCCTCTATAGAAAAGTTATTTAGTATCTTTAAGACTTTCCTTACACATTGATAACATGGACATAGTACTACACATTTACAAGAACTGCTGTTAATGTGTGAAATCTTCTGTATCGTAGAGAGAGATTTTATATCACGAAATATTATATACATGCTGATATTGTATTTTAACTTTTATAGATTATTTTGTTTAGCTAATGTGATATTGGTTTCCAAATTATCTTAATTGTGAATTGATAATTTTTTAAATTAAATATTTCATAGTCCAGAAGACTTTCTCAGTAAATAACAATTTTCAGGTTGATCAAAGTTTACACCTAATTTACATATTGTTTTTTTTTCCCCTCTGACAAATCCAGGTTCTACCATTTCAGTTAGAGGTTCCTATTTTATGTACAACACTTAAGAATGATTACTGACTTTCATTTGTAAGGCCAAATCTTTAGAAAATTTATCCTCAGTGCTGTAATAACTAATAACTAGTTCCATTGAGTTATCTAAACTCAGTTGAATTGAAATAAATATAGTTAAAATCAAAATGACTTGCTGCTTCATTACTTATGTTAAATGCAACATAGAAATGCCTAACCTTGCACAGGTAACATAAAAAATGAACTATAAGACCAGTAGTGCAGTTGTACCTGGAAATGCCTGTGCTGAAGGTCTTTTTTCTTTCTGCTTCATGGCAAATGGTCATTTAACGTTGCATAAAAGGAGCAGGGATTTCTGATGGTGCAGGAATGAGGCAAATTGATCACTAGTTCTCACACTTGCCATCAGGAAAATCCCATTCTGCCCCTGCCTCATTAGACAACGAAGGGATCTGGGAAAGGAGTTAAGCTGTAATCTTGTGAGGTTTAAAAAGATGGGTTTTTCAGACAGGCAGTTGGGATTTGGCACATATTTTGCCCCCTGTGTGTCTCTCAAACTCGGCACAGGAGACCATGGGAACACCTCTGGAAGGCAGTTCCTGCACGAGCCCCACGTGTGAGCTCTGGCCCCGGGAACGTGCGGGTGGCACACGGCACGGCAGCGCAGCAGAGACACACTGCAGCCTGGAAAGTGACAGCTAGGGTGCACTGATACACAAGTGCCTGGCAACTGCTCTAATTTATTGCAGTAGCTGTTGTGGCTCTCTGTGAAGCCTAAAATAATCTATGAGCATTTCGCATTTTAATAGTATTCATGTTGAGGGCCTCTGTGTGACTGCAGCTATATGATAACATACGCCCCAATCGGATCTGCCCTTTGTGTACGAGATGACACAATTTGTGCACAGTTAGCCATGAGGGACATGGAGATTATCCATTTCCAGTGCAGGCAACGCTGGGTCTTCCAGCCTCTCATACACACCAAAGAGACAAATATTTTCCTTTTTAAGAGCATTTACACCCTCAGAGCTCAACAGATGGAATGTTCGTGCCCTTCAAGGCAAAGCTCTGCTGTCAGAAGAGACACAGAGGACCAAGAAAGTAGCAGGCACAGAAACTAGTTAAGAGTTTAATGGGATTTGGCTGATTATCATGTTTTCTTTCATTATAATTAACTCATATTTTCAATAACACCAAGGACCTCAAACAAGTGACAACATTAGGAATCTGTAAAGTTCCTAGCAAAGAAAAATGCTGCCCAAGAACATAACTGTTTATAGAAACTGAGCACTTCAAAAAGTTAGGAGAAACTATAGTTGAGATCACTGTAGCCATTCATTCCTTCCTCCAAAACTGTCGTGTCTGGTGCTACATAACCATGTATCCTTCATTACACAACTTCTCTTTAACATTCTAGCCTATTTCTGACAGTGCAGCTCCATGTCTGAACTAATCCCTCTGACTGACTGCTCATGCCTTACTTCCAGGCAAGTCCTACATAACCAACCTATTCTCCTCTCCCGAAGCATCTCAGCTTTAGTTCTCTTTTTTCAGGCATTTTTTTGTCCTATCTCCTTCTGCCCACTTGAATATATGCCCAAATTTTCTCTTCTAATGTATTGCCTCCATTCCATCCTTGCTTCTCTTGTCTTTACTTTCAGAGCCTTTCTAACAGTTCAAGTGCTCAGCATGGCCATATCCACAGTGGTGAATGAAGTGGGTGTCAGTCCTGAGACCAAGGGGCATTGCAAAAATCCATATCAGAGAATCACACAATCATAGAACAGTTTGGTTTGGAAATGACCTTAAAGATCATCCTGTTCCAACCCTGCTGCTACAGGCAGGGACACCTTCCACTAGACCAGGTTGCTCAAAGGCCCATCCAACTTGGCCTCGAACACTTCCAGGGATGGGCCATCCTCAGCTTCTCTGGGCCTAAACCTTCTTTCCTGAACTCCCAAAATTAGGGGATATCATGTCATTCCAGTCATGCTGCACCACCACCTAAACCATGGGGGATACAGCCTTTACATCTTGTGTTTATTGCTAACTTCTCCAGAAGTGACTTCATTTGTATACTTTTATGGATGTATTTTTTTGCTGTGCCTGACATAATTGTCGCCCCATGGACGAATTTCAAGTCCCTGCTTGAATCTTGTCAGAAACACAATCTTTACAGACCTTCTGAAAGAAAAAGCAATTGTCATCTCGGGACACCTTTTGCCCTAGCCTGGCTCTTCACTAAAACTCGGCTGATTTAACCGAAGATTTCCAGCAATCAAAGATAGACCCAAAGTAGAGAAAAATTTAATCCCAGAATGTAGCGTGATAAAAAGTCATAAGCAGCTGAAAACTGGGCTGTATAAAAGGAAACATCATGAAACTTTGACAAGCACTGCTCCTAGCCCTGCTAATAATACCTCTTTGACTGGTCTGATATTCCTTGATCCTCTTGCAAAGATTGCAAAAGATGAGAAGATTTTACAGACAGGCTCAGCAAATACCAAAGCTTGTCTTTGTCTGCATATTTGCATATTTCCCACCTCTTAAGTTTTAAGCTCAAAAGCTAAAAGATGTTCGTTCAGGAGCTGACAACTTCCACCTCCTGAATTCCTCTTGGATTGCTCCCAGATCTGTGCAATAAGGTGCAGACACACAAGTCAGGTGTGAGGGTCAGCACCGCACACACGGGTGCCTTTCTGCGGAGCAGGCACTCCTACGGCTCATGTCAGGATTTGCTGAGCACATTTAAGGAAGCTGCCAAAGCATTTGGAGTGCTTTGGCAGCAGAAGAAACAGCTGGTCCCATCAAAGTGATCACATTTTTGGACATTAATTTAGCGTTTGAGAGGATGGAGTGATGCTTGCCAGGGAATAAGCTTCATAATCCTAAAGGTTTAGACACACCGAGATTGCAGCCTAGTAAAGGTGTGGTTAAAGCAGGTGCTACTTCTTTGTCAACAGGTTGTTTGAACCTTGGAGAAAAGTGTATTTAGGCAACATGTAGTCTCCAAATTGACAAGTTCTTTCAATTGGAGGAGCTATAAATAGATTGGCATCGGAAGGCATCAGACTCTGAACATTGGGGAGCCATTTTTTGCAGTCTCAGTAAATAACAATAGGTCAGTGCTGGTGCAAGAATGAATTATTAATCAGTGTGTATTGTGAAAATACACTGGAATGAGTCTGGAAGTTTTTTGTCTGGGGACAACATGCTGGAGGTATCTAGAGATACGTATCAGAAAAAAAATTTAAAATACGCATTTGTGGTGACCTCTGCTAAAATTTTTAAGGCCCACTGTTGTCTGACTTATTGTGGCATTACCTAAACACAAGATAAGCAGCTCCTGTAACGTTTGGTGTTGGCCATCTCAGTATGGCCATAGCAGATGCCTTTTTCTTGTTTTTACTCAGTCTATAGCAATGAGAAATATCCAAATAACTCCTTTAATGAGTTTCTTTCTGTTCAGAGCCAGTAAAGAAGAAAATACAGGAGTCAGTTACGAACACCTGAACTTAATGTTGGTAATGCAAGTGTGGTTATCTCCTCTCCTTTTCCTATTTACACCACCATGGAAAACATACCCTTTCACCTTGGAGCCAAGGCTGTTATTGCAACATTACAAAATTGCTGAGCAATTTTCTTTCTCTGCTTAGCTATTATTTCCATTGAATCATCAGTTACCACCCATTGAATGAAACCAAACATCAAAGCAAACCCCAAAACACATTATGAATAAGTTGGCACCCTTATTTTCTACATTATTTCTTCTGTGAAAAGAGCAGGAATTTATACACAGCATCTGTCTGTCTTTCTTGTCAAAGGGCTTTACTTTCACACCACAAACTATTCTAAAGAAATGAGCATTTGGAAGGCTAACACACAAGGATGGATTAATTTATCAAAGCGTTAAATTCCGTAGAGATTTTATTTTGTAAGTCAGCCGCCATTGATTGCAAGACAGGATGTACCGAGGGGACAGAAACACAGGTATGAAAAATGAATTCAACCACAGGCAAGGCAACAGGGAAGGACTAAGATGTGTAACTGTCATTTATTAAATCACATAAACTGCAGAATCTTTTCTTCCTTGAGAAGAAATTTTGGTAAGCAAAACTATGTGCTGTAAAATCATGATCATTTAATGGAAATTGTAGCAAGCTGGTTTTTTCAGCTGGGCAAAAAAATAAAATTGAGTGGTTGCTATCCACAAGGCAATCAGGAGTTTAAAACCATAGCTTCCACTTTACCAAACCATTTTTATGAGCTGGATTTGTCTGGGGGAAGGAGAAGCCTCCTTTATTTTCTTTGCCCAGCATCAGTGATTAACATATATAGGTCACCACATCAGATGTAGAAATTCTCCAACAACACGCTACTTCTGAAATAATGCACCGGATTCAAAGACCCCACAGAACTGTACACAAAGTACTCCATTAACAGCAGGTGCTGTACAGAAAAGCTTTCTTTAAAAGAGCTTTTAATTACAGTATATCTTTGTTTAGAAGCCACCTTCAACTACCTTTTCCTTGTGAGTTGCAGAGGAAAGCAATTAATTGTATGAGAAAACCACCCTCAATTTAAGGCTGCAGGAGAAAGCAATTAGTGTGAAAGAAGGCTTAGCTTGTACACAAAGAAATACGGTATGTTAAGCCAGTGGAGGCTGGGTATTACTTTGACATAATTAATACATGTTGTAAATCTTAGATGTGCACCTACCCCAAAGTTGAAAGTCGTAGCTGGCTGTATGGCCCATGTTTATTCCCAAGTCTCCCTCTAACAACGGAGTTTACACAAAATTACATTTATCTCTCCCGGCTGTATAATTCACACCTTCTCTAAATTCCCTTTACAGAGGTGAAGGGTTTCATCAGAGCTGAGTGAGCAGGAAGACACAGGGGCTTATTCATTTAAGTGAGGCCTCTTGCATAGATCTGGCTACAAAGAGAGACTTTACGAAAGGAGGAAAGGGATCCCTTTGGTCTTGTTAGGTATTTTTAATTTACAAGTCTTGTTTTTAATACTGGAACTAATCTCATACTAAAACCTTTTCTTCAACCCTTTTCCCGTCACAGTATAGCACAGTTCTTTTAGCCATAATGGTGCAAAAAGGGGTTTGAAGGTTTGGTGTGTTGTTTGGTTTGGGATGTTGGGTTTCCAGAAGTAATTGAAATTTACAAAATGGTTTCTGTGTTTTTAGGAGCTAGTCTTTGATGATCAATGACATCAAAACTTGTGGAAAAAAAAAGAAAAAAAACAAAGAACAACAGAACAAAATAAAAAAACCAAACCATCAATTACTCCACTGAAGTTAAAGGCAAAAATGTTCCTTACTAAAACAACACCAGAAAATGCTTCATTTGATGGCGTTTTGTAGAGGATACAAAGGTTAATTAGAGACTTTCTATTGCATTATATAGCAGGAAACCTCTGTTAATTACTGCTTCTCTAACATGACTGATTCGTTAAGAACTGACTATAGAACCACAAATAAAAAAAAAAAAAAAAAAACCTTTCCCATTCCAACACAAACTATTCCAGGTTCTAAGAATTGTGCTCTCTGGGTGCCTGTTTTTCTGCATAATACCTAATTTACTTCTATAGTCCAAAGCCTATGACTCTTAAAATCAACTGTCCAATGTCTCTGTTAATATCGAATTTTGATTAACATACAGCATGGCTAAAATCCTAAAATGAATGAAACTTCCACCAACTTCTAAACACCTCAGCATTTGTTCCTGTGTTTTCCCATGTCCTACATTATAGGAGAAAAGGTTGACAATAATGGTTTATTTTACCACTATTTTTATTTCAACTTAATATCACAACTGAGGTGTTTCTATAAATGTTTGCATTTATGAGCTTTTGTAAGTTTTCTCAACCAATTAGTCAAATTTCTTCCTTGAAGGCATCTCCTTCCTAAATCCAACTTTTTTGGATTTTGTTATTTAGTGCACTACTGTACTCCTTTAAAGACAAAGTTCAATTATTTCTCTTTTGAAGGTCTGAGTGCCTTGCTTAAAATGCCAAGTGCATTAAAAACAGTCCTCCCTTGACTTTTGTAGGGAGATATAGAAGGATAATAAGTTGTTGGATTTAACGGAATTTCGAAATTGATCGTGTGTGTGTACATGTGCATGAAGATACCAAAATAAGGATTAGATGCTGTCAAATCATCAAGAACACTTGGGCTTTTTTTGCCATTTTTATGTCTTAACAAGGAACAAAAAGAAGGAATGCTTTGTGGTTGAAATAAAGGACAGGGAGCCAGGAGACACTGAACTTGGATGAAAACTTATACTAAAACAGTTTACAAGCACAAAAATAGGGCTTTAAAGCCACACAAGTGTAAATGAGATCAAATTGTAGTGGAAAAAATGCTATGTTTGTGCTGTTGCTACTTGGAGAGTCTAATGTTGCCCCTCTTCTGAATTACATTCACTGTCCTTATGTATTTTTATTTAAATTTTAAAGATAACTCTCTATGCTGTCTTTTTCCTCTATGCTGGTACTGAACCCACAGAGGATGGCAAAAGTCTTTGCAGACAACCCAAATCTGCTACGAGGTCTTGGTGAACTTTGCAAATAGATGGTTCTTGGCCATGACAATTTATTCCTCATGTCTGGAATGACAGGAGATTTCTGCCAACAGCGAAAATGGCTTCAGGTCGTTCCCTGTTAAAAGGGTCTGGAGGCTTTAAAAGAGAAGAAAAGCAACTTTAAATTTGACTGTGGTATCAGTTTATCGTGGCTGGATGTTCATGAGCAGGAGCCTTAGAGGGCTGTATGGGAGACCCTACATCTTGAGCCCTGTTGTGCAACTCCTGGTCGTTGGGATCACCATATTGGATCTACTTAGACAAGTAAAGGCTGCAGAAGGAATGTTCTACAGGTTTTTAAAAAGTCTATTTAGAAGCCAATTCTATGGTAGGCATGTTCAGCATGCATGTGTCTCTTCCAGTACAAACTTCGAGTAAAAACTGAGATTGATTCAATTAAGTTTAAACATTTCAGCTTTTTTATTTTATGGTTACACACGTAAGTAGAGCAATAACTGAATACATTTGTTGCATATTTACTGTGGCGTGATCCAAGCAATTACTACTAAAGCATTAAGGAAAAGCATAATTTCATTCTTTTAATTTTATATTATAATTAGGCAGGAACCATATTTTGGCGAATACATTTCTATTTAAAAGTTATATACTATGCTTATCTTTGTTTTGAGAGGACGATTTTAGCCCTGTTGCTACAAGTCTGTTATCAACAATTAAAATAGCTATGAAAAAAATGTCATTTATAGCTTTTGTACTTGTTTTTCTTGTTATTTTTCATCAAATATTTCACACTCATGATGTATGCAGTCTGCTAATAGTCACTAGCACAGACTGTCAAAAATGGTTTCAAACATCTGGTTAAAACTAGCTTTTTATGTACTGGGTTTATTAGTTCATCCTTTTCACACAAGTGTTGTGCTGGTTGCTCATTATGCCTCTGACTTCCGTTACTTTTTGTTCTCAAAAATTATTTGAAAAAGTTTAGAAGGAAAACTTGAAAGCAGAGCAAAAACAATACTGGCAACTTTTTTGAGTGCCAGAGTTTTAACTGCTTTCTGTTGAAATATTTTCCTGACTTTCCATTCAAATAAGAATTTTTGTGCAAGGTGTTGTGGAGAGGATTGACTGCATCCCTGCAAAGCGCAACACAGTAAATGTCTGTGTATATTCTCCATATACCATACTGTTCAAATCAATCTGTTCAGGTTAGTTTCCGTTCTGAGGAGAGATGAGAAACACAACCACCAGTTTCTGTCACGTGCTGCGCCACATCAATTAAAAATAAATTAAATTTCATGCAAAGAATCTAACTTAAAAATCTCAGCAAACAACAACAGAACCTTTTCACTAATGATTTTCAGTCATCAGAAGTGGAGAGAGACTCAGACAGCAGACAGCATGGTCCCAGCATGCTTTTTGCCTTTTTTTTTGTTTGCACAGTAGCTGTCAGTTGCAGCCCTGCAGGTAGTAGAACCCAGTGGGAAGAGGGGCGGG
The DNA here is from genome assembly GCA_013397775.1 of Eulacestoma nigropectus. Classification (NCBI taxonomy): domain Eukaryota; kingdom Metazoa; phylum Chordata; class Aves; order Passeriformes; genus Eulacestoma; species Eulacestoma nigropectus. Next base: position 1,331,958 of record VZTE01005687.1, on the reverse strand, counting down.
ACAGAGCGATGCTGACTGAACTGACAGCAAATTTAAATTACTGAGCTTTCTTTTGCTTTTTTTCTTTCTTTGAGTGCCCTTTCTTTTTTTTTTTTTCTCTCTTTTTTTTTGGTATTTTTCTACTCTGCGACAAACTGAAAAGATTCGAGCACACACTAATTTAACAACCCTGCTTCGTCGTCTTCTTTTTTTCCCCCCTCTGCTTTCAGGATAATTAAAAGAGAAACCTGTAAAGGCAACGTTCCTTCAAGCAAGTTGATGCTGTAACGTGCTGGTAAGATGAATTTAATTTATTTCTTTTCCTTTCCTCATCTTTTCTTCTCCTTTTTTGGAGCTGAAAGCTTTTGTATATCTAATGCAGTCATAAGTGTGGTTCTCCTGCTGTGGAGGGTTAGGATGTAATGAAAAGGTGTAACGGCTTGATATATGACCTTCTCCTATTACTTAAAATGGGTAATAACAGCTTTCGTGCCTGCCCTCATGATGCTTTTCTCTCTATGAATTGACTATTTGCTCAACAGAAGAGATGCTGTGATTGTCGCACTATGACAATGAGGACTTGATTGTTTTTTGGTTACTGTTCCATGCTCCTATCAGAAGAGACACTTGAGTTGGGGGGTTTCTGTTTATGATTTTTTTTTTTCCTCTGAACATTGCCTGAAGCACTGATACGGCGGGGGGGT
>VZTE01005687.1:1317575-1331219 GCA_013397775.1 Eulacestoma nigropectus | reverse complement strand
CGCGGGTGGGGGGGGGGGGTGGAGATGGGGGTGGAGGAGATGGTCTTGGGTATCATCCTGCCTGTTCGGCTGTTTACTAGGTAGGGAAGTGCAACACTGAAACTTTTTAAAAAAATAAATAAATACTTTTCTGCTTGCATCAATTGGGGTCAGTGTATCCAGGATTTATTGTTGTCCTGTGCTGGGTAAAGTTCTTGCTGTCCCTTGCAATTTTGCTTCGGAGAAGGGGGGAAGGCATGTTCCACTCCATACCTTGTCATACCATTGTAGTAGCTAATTGCAAGAAGCTGACAAACTTTGAGATGAAATACCAGGCGTTGCTTTTGTAGAGAATGAGTTTGATGCTGTGGATCACCTCCTATGAATACCAGCCTGCCAAAAACAATCAGATCTATATTATACACATTGCATTCCTGACTTGAAAGTCCCCTGATTTCCAAGGTCTCCTTTCTAGTCTTTTTCTGATACTAGTACATTATCATTTTGGTTTTTTAGCAAAGGAGATGTGTTTTGCTTTTGCTTTGTGTTTAAGCTTACAAAACTTATAAGGTGATGTGTTTTTCACAGGCTTTCTGAATGTAGTTCTGTCAAGTATTAAATGCTACAATACCTAATGAAATCAACAGGAAGGCTGAGCTTGTCCTGTATTTAAGAAGAAATTGCTGAGTACTGGCAGGACTGAATCTTATTATTGCTGAACTATCTCTCTTTCCCCAACTGCAATTAATTCTTGTTGCACTTTACACTGGATCCTGTAGCTTTTACTGTAGTATTCAGAATAAACACTATTCTTACACTTTGTTGCTGGTTTGTGGTCCTGCTGATGAAAACTTTTTAAACATAGGAGGGGGTTTTTAGGAGAAATTGAATAGAATTAGAAAACCAGTGTGATTTAGTGCTCTAACTCCTTGAAAGCTCTTTTCCTTAATTTTTTTTTAAGTGTCCTTAAACTAATAATCTGCATGTTGATACATTGGACTTTCCAGACTCAAAGGTATGCTTTGCCAAATGCATAATGTGATATCATGAGAGAAGTTGTGCAAGGAGAGTGGAGATGAGGAGCAATGAGATTGAACACAGAGTCCTTTCCATGTCCCTGGAGAGGAGGAGAGGATGTGCCAGTACCATATGGAAAATCATATCCTGGCACAGCAACTTTGTTAGGGCAGAGGGTTAAGGGTGCTGCACTTGCAAAAGTTCATCACTCTCTATTTCAGTCTCCGTTTCAAGCACTGCAATACTTTTCTGAAGGTTTACTTTGCTTGTGCAGGAAATGCTGGTGTATTGTGAAATGAGGTCGTTGGAACTCCCCCATCTTGCTTTTGCCCTGAAAACTTGCCTTCCCCCACACCAACACCAAGGTCTGCGAGGCCCAGAAAATTAGGCTTTGTCCATTGTAATCCTAAACTCCCATCCATTTATAACCAGAGAAGAAAAGGGTTGAATTCAGTGTTCTTGTTATGGAAATAAGTTTTTATTCACTCAGTATCAACTGACAGTTAGAAGCGTATCTGATGTAATATGAATAAACTGTAGGCTGTTGTCAGTAAATTATGCATTTATAGCCTCACATTCTCCTGGAAACAGAGCTTTTACAATGCTCAAGTGGCCTAAAGGGGTAAAACAACTACCAATACTCTCATCTGAGCTTCCTAATCACCCAAAGTCATGAGAAGTCCATGGTGGTTGGTTCCCACTGTCCATAGTGGGCATCTCAGCCTTGGGTGAGGTTGCAGGGAGGAGAGCCTGAGTTTAGGCAGGGGTCGTTGGTCACAGAGGTAGTGTCAAAATTACTGTTATGAGGCAATACGAAAACATGGTACAGCTAAGTTTAGATGCTGAGTTTTGTGGCAAAAATGGATTCCTAAATTCTTAAAGTACAAAAAAGCCAATATCTGTACATTTAACTAAAAAACCAAGCACCCTAACCCAATCTACCAGTCTACATGCTCTTTGAATTTAGTCTTTAAATATATATTTTTTTAATTAATCTGTGCACTCTAAATTGCTGTTGGCTTCTAGCAATACTGTCCTCTATTCAGTGCTTGAAAATTTCTAGTTGAATGCAAATGCTTTCATTGTAACAAAAAAGAAAAGCAAGCCAGAATACTTGCTGTAATTTCCTGTCAGTAACAGAGAAATAAGAAAACACTAGGCTAATAAAAATGATAATCTGAGTTTACAAGTGTTAACAAGATTCCTGAATAGAAATGGCGCTATTATGCACAAAGAATTTCTATCATCACTGGAGGAATGTAGTATAAAATTATGAGATTTTTTTTTTATCAGGGTCCTGTCAACCAGTCAGAAATCAACCCATAATCTTACTTGTGAAATACCATAAGTTTTGGCATCTTCTCTCCCCTCCTATTAATAAAATATTAAAGAAATTTTATAATTAGAAACTTTGATAGCATAAATATGAATTTCCTTTACAGCAAAAAGCTGGCATAATTCTGTATTTCTTCCACATCTCTAACAGTCCATATAAAGTCACTGCAAGTCTGAGTTGCACACAGCAGGTAAAATGAAGGTAAATCACAGACTTGACATAGGCAATAATGATGGGATTTCATCAGTTGCTTTCTCCTGGGAGAAGCCAGATTCCCAGATTTTTCTCAGGACCATGAAGAATTACTAAAGAATATGTCACAGCACCTTCTTCCCTGAATGGGATTGTATATTAGCATTGCATTTCTGGTCAACTAAATTAAAGTATGATAGAATCTTGGCAAAATTCTTAAATTTTAACCACTGCAGATTATTTCATTTCATTCAAGTAGTAACAGACTCTTACATTTCTCTTCTAACTGCAAATTATTTATGTCATTGTAAGGGGCTTGCTCTGTTTCCATTTGATTTAACATATTGTCCATGGTCTTCTTTCAGCAAGAACCACTCTTGCAAGAGCACTGCACGTGGGCTCAGAGCAACTCCGAGTCTCTGATCCTCCCCCACTACCTGATCACTAACATATTGGGCTAACACTTGCCAAAACACATTTCTCCCACAAGCCTGGCAGTCTTCATGTCCATCTCCTTGTGACGTGCACATGGATTGCTGCAGGGTCCTTGGGACTCCTAACCCAGTTTAGGGTACAGAACCCCAAAAATAATCTAAAACCTCCCAAAGACTCTCATCACTCCAAAGGCAAGAGAGCTCACAGTATTTATCAGATCACTAGATATGAATTAAGAATATAAATAAATATTTTATCTATTAAAAGAAACAGTAAAATAAGAGCAAGAAGGAAACAAAGTGAAAAGAGAACTAGAGGTCCAGAGAGCTCATCTCTTTTGGTTTCCTTTGGTTGTTTTGCATATCCCATGGCCAGTGGATACTGATAATTCAGCTGCTGCCCTGATGTGCTCTGAGAGCTCTTGAAGCCACATCTTTCCTACTCACATTGTTAAACACAAGTATTGTCATCTTCTTTGGGGATGGTAACAAAGTGGGAGCAATCCAAAAGCTCTGTATATATCTTTTTTTAATATGCTTTCTCAGTCTGGAACCTCCAACTGCCTCTGTGTTACCTATATAGGTGATTGTTTTCTGTCCATGGCATTTGGGTACCAGAGGTAGGATTCATCTCATCCAGGCTTCATATCTGTAGGTGACTTAGACACTTCTGGCTCTCATTACAGTCAGAGAAAACAACCAGGTGTTTTTAAAACATCTGTTTTCTTACAATCCCACTGAAAGACATCATATTCAAAACTCAGACCATTTAACCTCCTCTCCTCCTCAAATTTTCTCAACTAACCATACTGCTGTCTTGCTTAATTTAGACATCTCTTGTAACTACTTCATGATGACAGAGGACTTAAAACTCTGTAAATTACATACCTTGAAAAACTATTGACTTACCAAGCCTCATATACCTGGTAGTGAGCTTAAAACAAGGCTAATCCTAGTGAAGTTAGGATAATGGATTGCACAGGCACACCCATATATCACTGACATAATGTCACTCATATATATCATTAGTCCTCCAGGGCTGCTGGATGGAAGCTGTCACAAGTGCAATTCCAGGCAATGCGTTTAATGTCCAATTAATCTCATTCCTCATGGTTAATTTTATTAGGCTGAACTGATCTAGTGAAAGGAGGTGCTGTGATTGGTTTATTTGTTCTACTTAGTAGATCAGTGGCATTTAAAAGTCATGTTGCAATGCTATAAAAAAATCCCAAACTCAGGAAACTCCATGAGTGTGAAGTCTACCTAATTTAGGCACCAGTATCATAATGAGTTGATGCTCCTGGTGTAAATTCCCTTATCCAGAGGAAGCTTCATGCATTTGAAAGCTTTCAGACTGATAATTTGGCTTCCTAAATTTTTACAGCTAAAACCACCTTAAGAGTACAGAAAGTATATTCTGCAGAGCAATCCCCATCTCCCAAAGGTACCTCACACCTGCATGTCACCTGGCCATCTGTGGAGGGACTTTTTGTGTCCTCTTGGCCCTGTGCTTGGCCTCAGGCAATTGTTTTCAGGCCCAAGTCCATGGTACGTGGCATGAAGGGCTGCGGGTGATGCTAATGGGTCACAGCCCACCTGAACAGAGGGTGGAAGGGGTCTGAAGGAGACAGCGTCAGAGCAGCCTTGCTTGTAAGGTCTAGAGGAAGTGATACCTAAGGATGACCACAGCCAGCATCACAGTCATGTTTATATTCAAGGAAAATTTGATTAATTTAAAAGGCAAATATGTCAGCACATAACTATATATTAATATATATACAAACACACACTAGTGGCTGTTGGACACGTAAAACCCCACTAGACAGGTGAGACATTCAGCAATAGGAACATATTCTGCCATCACACATACACAGTCTCCCTTAGGATTCATTCCTCTCTTCCATTAGGTAACCTTCAGCATCTTAAAGAATAAGTGTAGGTTTGGTTTAAGTCAGAGAAACTGGATTTTACCATTCATTACCATTGACTCAGCTGTTGACCCACTTCTCAGTATGTCGCTGTAGTACCGGGGACGGCGAGAAAACAACATAGACTCAATCCAGGAAGAAGCGGAATTATTTATTAATTTACAGACTCGTTTATATATCTTAGCTTGCTTGAATAGTATAAGGTTATTGGTTCTTTGACCATCCACCTCTCAGAATGATTGGCTGAACTCTACAACACCCATTTCAAAATATTTCTTCAGTCAGTAACAATAACAATCTTGCACCTGCAAGATAAAGGGATTGGTTTACAAAAACCTGTTTTCGGCCAGCATCCGTGTGAAAGCAAGGACTTTCACACAGATGCTGGCAGAAAGCTGGAAAATCTCTCAGCGACCGAGCCTTCAGCATCCACACTCAGTATGGTTTAGTGGGCATGGTGGTATCCAGTCAAGGTAGGTTGAACTTGATGATCATGGAGGTCTTTCCTACAATCATCACACATGGTTGACGTAGCTCTATTCTGAACCTGTGCTCTGCAATGTTTGCAGAAATAGTCTTTATTCAGACAAAGGGAGTGGCCAGGTTTTGAAGCCAGCAGAAAATGAACCATGCACTCAAACTGCTCATGAAGTAACAGAGCTCTGAACACAGGGTTGGGTCTCTTACACATTTGCTGTTTCCAGTGATTAACGTATAAACTCTGTGCCAGCCACTAACACAGTGAGCAATCCAGAAGGCCCATGGACTGCATTTTGGATAACAAGGGACAGAAGTATAGATTAATAGTGGCTCTTAATCAATCTGATGCAGTCACAGTTTTCCATAGGTGCTCCATTAACAAGCAGCTCACAGCTCTACCAACACCTTTCTTTTTCTGCATCCTAAGTCCCTGAATTATGAAGAATATGTGCATACTAAATGAAGCTTTTGCACTCAAGTGAAGAGCAAAGGCTGCCTATCCAGTGTCACAAAGTAAGAGAGACCACATTCACAGGACATTAAAGGCTGGGTACTCTTGCTGAACAGGTTTACACATTTAAGCCTTGATCCTGCAAGGACTTACACACATGCTTAACCTTACACACTGCGAATTAAATCCTGGGCCTCTCAAAATCAATGACAAAAGTCCACTGACTTCAAAGGGCCACTCTGTGAATAGCCTTTTCGGTTTCAGTGCAGCCACACAGTGTGCAGAAGCGTGTGAGCTGATCTCCCCAACGCTGCGTGCTTGTGTGAAGCCTTAAGAGATTGAGCGAGCTGCTAAGTGCATCTGTCAGAGTACTTCTGTCTCACAACAAACTATAAGATGTTTCAAAGATGTTTTCCTGTTTGATCTGTGATCTTTACCAGTTTTGCCCAAACTCTGTCTTAAAACCTGCTGAAGCAGGTCTGTGAGCAATCCATAATGCAATTCCCTCCCTGGCTAGTTGCATTCTGAGCAGTTTGTTTTCTTTACTTTCCAAGAGATCCAATCCCTGGAGTGAGGTGATTATGCTGGAATCACATCTTTTTTCTTAAAAGAAAAAAATCTATAACTTACATGATTTTATGGGAAATCTGGGAAATATCTGCTGAAATGACTTACAGGTCAGAAAAAAAAAATAGTATATGAATTTGTGCAGGATTTAACTGCTGGTTTTCATCTGCTTTCAACTGGTAATTGAGATACTTTCTTTCAAAATCTAACATCTGTCTCAGGATCTATTGGAGACCAGAAACCTAATCCTGGCTCTGTCTCAGTGTATAAAACTCTGCTCTGGCAGTGGCATCCCTCAGATTCTCTATGAAGTCCTGAGGAGGTTGGTGAAGATTTCAGGAGAATGGAAAGTGGTATTAGCCCCATTTTTCAGCATAGATCCCTTTCCAAAGCAGGTTAAGTCAAAGATCCAGTGATGCTGCACAGACCCTCTAGTTCTGGGAGTGGTAAATTAGGCTCCCAACCCTCACAGTGGCTGAGGTGCTGGAGCTCTGGGGGTCTTGGGCTGCCCTGAGTAGCATCAAGGTGTCTCAGCTCCAATAACAGAGCTCATGCTGGAAAACACAGATCCTGTGAGTGAAGCAGCTGCCCTGGTGTGCAGATGCACCATTGCACCCTGCACGTGCTAGGGACTAGGGAGGTTTTGGCTATCGTCTTCCTAAGCCTGCAAAAACATTTGTGAGGACAACATGTGTACTGTAACAGGGAGCAAGGGTTTGGAAAAGATATTTAGAAAGTTTTGCATCCCAGTTACGCTTTAGGATAAGCCTGTGTTAGCATTTGTGTAAGCCAAATTACCTCTTCTCACCTAAATTGGTGGTAGTCACTTGAGAAGGAGAGTAGGCTGGCTGAGCTCAGTGAAGCTACTTTTTTTCTCTTCCAGCATTTTTCTCTGACAGGTTTCATTGCTCTAGCAGTAAAAAAAAAAAAAAAAAATTAAAAAAATTCCCAGACTTCACTCTTTTTTTGGCTTTTACTGTAAAGGTATTTTAATTTTATCTTCATCGTGCTCCTGTACTAATGGGCTTTACACATTTCCAGCAAAGTCCTGTGTGAAATTCTTAACCACAGAGATTACAGAAATTTACTGCTTCACTGGCATGGTCAAGTTGCCACAAAATTGCATTTGTTAATGTAGCTGTGAAAACACATGGCACCTGCCATGTCTGAGCATAAGGATTTTAAATATGGCTTGGAAGAATTTAAGAATGCCTATAAAATGGGGCTTGGCCGTGTCAGTTTAGTTTTAGGAAGGAGACTGTGCTATAAAATACTCACCCATAACTGGACACAAGTGACAGCTTTACTTAACTAGTGTTCACAAATGAACAAGCAATGAAAATGTTCTGCCTTTCTCACCCCAGAAGAATGACCACAGCAGATGTTAATACCATTGAGAACAGTTTTTTTGTAGCTACAGGTGAGACAAATGGAGGATTTATTAGTTTGGGCACTGAAGGAAGGGGAGGAAGGGTGAAAGTCCAATGTTTTCCCAAAGAAATGTAATGTCCATTCCCAAACATATTGCATGGCACACACAGTGCACTAAAGCAGAGGCTATTCTGTGTCCATTAATTCATGAGCATGCCTGCTTTTTTTGTTTGTTTTTAAGTACCCAATACCCAGAATCACAAATTAAACATGATTCTGCTGTTTATTTCCCCATGTCTTATCCTGTACCCATTTAAGTTGATGGCAAATCTCTAATTTAATTGATAATACGATGTAATCAATGACTCAAAGTCTGGGAACTCAGTGACCTGTGAAAGTGTAAATAAGAGACAACGTTGTTTCTCTGATGAAAGTCCTGAGACGAGGCTTGGCCTAGCATCTGCTGGATCCTTTCTGTTCATTTTAATGAGCTTACAAATGGTCCCTAACATAATGTGCATTCAATAGAAATCAGCATTGGTTTTTCAGGCACTTATCCAGTAAAGCCCTTAATTATGTGCTTAAGATTATGGTATGGGAATAGTCCCATAGAAGCCACTGCAACCACAGAAATGTTTTAAGCTCAGCAAGTAAGAAAATGTTTTGTTGCTGGAGTATCATCACATTTTTTTCCAGTCAGTTGCCTCTGCCAAGAAAACTAACAAATACAGTTTCTAGAAATCTGACACCATGAGATGCCATAAATGCAGTGATATTCAGATTTGTACCCTTTTTTTTTTTTTTTAGCTGCTTTCTATTTCTTTAGGCCCAGATATAGCAAAACACTTTACTGCAGTTGTGACATGAATAGGAACACTTGCATCTTGAAACTCAAAGCTCCCTCCCCTTTTAGATTCAGGGTAGGCTCACACATGGTGCTGCTGTCTGTTGTCAGTCCCGTTTCTAGGTAAGATATTTTTAAATGTATAAAAAGTAAAGCTTCAGGATAAGTAGGAAAATATTCTTCACTGTATTTAAAGTGAGTCCTGGTGGTTTACCCCAAACTCTTTAACCAGGTGCTTTTGTAGAAGAGCTGCTTAAATGTAGTTTGAGCTTTTGTGCCATGTGGAGCACATATTGTTTAACTGCTTCACTTCAGCTCATCTCGTCTCACTGGAAGGGACTGCATTTCTGCATCCTCTTGTTTTCATGAAACCTCTCGATATTCACCAGGATTTTTTCAGGTAATGCTGTTTACAGCAAACACAGCCTATGGTGTTTCCAAAAGTTTCCTGCTGTCAGAAGCATGAGGGCCAAACTGAAAATATTGGTTAGGGAGAATGTAATCTTTTCAGCACAGGCTCTGGTCAGCGTGGCTGTGTGCAGTTCAAGTGCCCAATAGTAATGGTGTCCAGGCATAGGGCCAAATGCTAAAACTGCCCCCAGAGTGAATATACTCACACTCTGTGAGAGAAGCAGTAAAGTATTCTTGTTTTCTGGCCAGCAGCACAGCTTCCCAGGAGGATAACTTTTGCCAGGAGTATGAATAAGCTGCATTGAGGCTATGCCTTATGGCAACTGCTGCATCAGGGACTGCTAAGTAACTCATAAATAAGCAGTCCCTGCTGCCCCTCAATTCCAGTATCCAGCTTCAGACGGTACTTATGTAGGTCCAAGTATAAAGGCTTGCACAGTGGCCTCAGTGGACTCTCAGAAGCGCCAAAGCAGAGGTGGCTACTTTCCATCTCCTGCTCCTTCGACTGGCCATAATTTTTCTGGCAAGCACAAATATACAGAGCCTAGAAGGATTTGGCTTCTATTCTTCAGCTCATATTCATCATGTGGGTTGCTTCAGTGAAGTTATGAAGCCAGGAGCTCCTGTTATGTAGAATAAAGACTCCACCACAGCTGAAATCTTTATTAGTAAATTAATTATGAATAAACACAGGAAAAACAGGCACACTTTAATAAACCCAGCAACTATCTTGTTTTGGGCACACAAGTGTACTTATACCCACAACAGAACTACATTAAAATGTAGGGGGTTTTTTACATTAGTGCTCATTTTCGGTTTTCTTGAGAGCAACTTCTGTTCCACTCACATAAGCATGCCAGTCCTTCTGCTGATATAAATCAGAGTGATCCCTTGAAGTCTGCTGAGCATCTGCCCCAGAATGGCAAACAATAGCCTCTAGAGCCCCACTAATCTTTAAGGATGATAGAAGTTACTGATCCAGCATGTACAACTTTTTAACACCACAGACCAAATAATTTCAGGCAGGAATTCCTACACGAGGGATAACCATATTCTGTAATGCTGTAATATAAGTTTACTGCATTCATTACAGCAAAGAAACCTGTTTTGGTTTAAAAGGTTTAAAGCTTGCTTATAAGGATGCAGTAGTTCAAAGTTTTGTGCAGACAGGTAGTAACAGACACATAATAAAGAATATGAGTATTTAGAAATCTATAGTGTTCTATACTGTGCTTCTGTATGAGACATTCCCCAGTTCTAACTGGTGACATACAGTGATCCAGCCACTGCATCTTTGCAGCAGAATTGAAAGTTCTGCTTTCGAATAAGACAATAATGTGATTTTCTGGAAGGCAATACTCTGTCCTTGTACTCCTTTTCTTCATATACCTTTTTCTTGCCTTTCAGGACATTTCCTAATTTACTGCACAGATACCTCCTTTTGCAAAAAGATAGAAATAGCATCAGCTGATGTGTTTAAGAAAAATCTCTATAATTTAGACAAGGATAATCAACCCCTTCTGTATATGAAGACAATCTGAGCACCATAAACCAGAAAAACATTGTCATAGTTTAATTTTCTTTATGTTCTCTCTCATCAGTATAAGAATATACTTTTGTGATGTAGCTACTTACCTTTGGTTGAATATGAGTGATCAGACAGAAGCAGTTCTTTTTTCTGTTATTTCCAATCAGCTCCATACCTCAAATTATTAAAAACCTCTGGAAAGTCATTCTCATGAAGTCTGATTCACAAATTGTATGAGTTAGTCTTCAAAGATTTTATTAAAATAAAAATGAAAGTCTATGACCCTTACTAGTCGTTTGTCTTATATAAATGTATTTCTCTGCTTAACTTTCACAAAATACATTAGGACAGAATAAATGACATTGAAGCAGTACAGGAAACACTTCAAAAAGAACTAATTTTCACATGCTGCAAAACTAGTTTGGGGACCATCTTGAAAGATTCTCCATGCCTCCACTTCTTTATGCAGCTTCATTCATTGTCTTAAAATTAATTTTCCAGAGTGAGAAAAATTGTTTTTAGGAAGGTGATAAAACTGGTTTTGAAAGTCCTGGTGATTGATAGTAGTCGTTCATGATACTGGTGGTGAATATGTCGTGGACAAGTCTCTAGGATTCTGTCAGTCTTGGGAATAAAACAGCCAAGAACCACCCTGTAGCCCCATGTGGTGTTGAGCTGGTGCAGCTCCTGTCCATCCACAGACACTCCTCCAGCCCCAGGCAGAACTGCCAGCATCCAGCCCGTATGTGGCACCTGCTGTCCCCCAGCCCAAAACCTGGAATGTTTTGGAGAGTGTCATTTGGCACAACCCAAAGCTCTACAAGGGAGCAGGCTATCGACTAAAAGTCTATGAAAGGTCAGGAAATGGTACTTAAGCCGTGTCCCTGGTCTGGATCTCTATATTAGTGTAGACATAACTAGTAGAAGCACAGATCAAAGGGAAAGTCCTCCCCAGAGTACTCACAGGCCCTGATTTGAACTTCAGCCAGGTGCAGTTTCAGACATTACCAACTCTGTTAGACGGGACCTGAAAAGAAGAGCTGGGAAGGAATAATTGCTGCCAGATATCTGTACAGATTAAGTAGGATGTTTTCAAATATAAAAGTATATCCTAATCTGTGTAATAAAAACTCAGTGTGTTGATAGACCTAGAGAGTATCCTTGAACCAGGAAGTTTTGGAAGATGGGAAAGTACTGTAAACTTGATGTGCTCTTACAACCTGCTCTAGGCACCCACTAAGTTCCACTGATGGACACAGGACAATGACTTGGACAAACACCTCATCCAGCCTGGTGCAGAATTCTCCTGCTACCTGAAAGAGTGTGGGCACAGGCAAGAATTATGCCTTCCTTAGCGGAAAGAAGGCTGACTGTTGGTACAGATGTGTTGAGAATGGATAAGGGCTGCTGGAGTGGAGCTGCCTTTCAGACCAAGCACGTCCGTCCCAATAAACACTCCAGGTACTCAATACGCCCTTGTCCAGGAGCAAATTGGATTCTGAACAAGCATCCAAAGATATAAAAGTGTAAATATACTGATGCTGTCCTTTCGGAAAAGTCATCTGCATACATTTACCAGAGCAAGAGGGGGTGAGGGACTAGGGGTTGTGTGATTCTGCTCACTTAAAATGTTAGTTTTGATAATTTTCCTAAATTAGTCTTGGTATTTCACTGCTTCCTGTATTTCACAATATTATTATTAACAAATAAGCAGATCTTTCTTAGTTGTCTTTGAAACAATAATGGCAAAGTCTTTGTTGCATATGCAGGAACTCCAAATTAGGTGAAATTGCTTCTGGCAATGGAGTAGTGAAATCATGCAGACACATTTGCTGATAATGATACTTCTTTTGGTGTGTGTTGTGCAAGCAGCTATGGCAGGATGTGTTCCAAACCTGGTTTTATTAAATGAACAATACAGACCACCAGTAACTGTTATGTTGGGGAAAGTAAAAGCATAAAACTTGCATATGATATGATATGAAATGATATGATATGATATGATGATGTGAAAATACACATACAGGAGCACACCAATGTGCCTTCCTTCTGCAGGGTTTTGGCAGGCTTTCCAAACTGTCCAGTTTAGAATTAGCAGGGTCAGAGGAGATGTCCCAAAATTTAGTATAATTTGGATTTATCAGTACCAGTCTTCTCTGGGGAGAGGTAAGTTCTCTTTTCACAGGATAGATAAGTCTTCTCAGGATATTTCCCCAGACAGATTCTCTTCTGCACATCTCCTTGCCAATTGGAACCTTTTGATCTCAACATCCTCAGTGCCAAATTCTTTAATGGTGTAAATGAGTGAAACTCCACCTAAGGCAGTGGAGCAGATCCCATTTGCACCTGCAGAGAGCTTGGCTTTGATTCTGTAGCCAAGGAGAGATTAAAACCATTGGTTCTAGTAGATTTGTTAGCCTGTAAAAATGCTTCTCATCTCTGGTTGCAGATAGCTCTGTTATCCAGTCCAAATGTGAGAAGGAAAAGCAGCAGAAAATGCTTTAGAGGGCGTGAATCCTGGAAAGGGAGGGTGATACACTGGAGGGTTTAACAGGATTTTGTGATCTCTGTCATATGATCGAGGATACATTACCATCATTTTGATTCTGGTGTCTTCACTTGCTCCCTGTGCAGCTTTTTTCCAGATCTCCTAATGTGAACCACTTATTCCAGATTGGTCTTTGAAGAAGGCATCCATTGATACATCAGAGATTAAATGAGTCACTCATGATGGATTGCGGTTCATGGCTTTATGTACCACAGAAAATTATGCATTTTACACTACCTTGTAAAATAACCATTTATCTAAGTAAACATATTGACTTCTTTTGGGTTCATATGAAAACTATCCTGGGCTGTGAATCTTAATTTAGCAAGCTCTTGACAGGCAGGAAAAAAGACAGCTAACAATGATGGAGAAGAATCAGTTACTTAAATGTCAATAGAGGGAGGTTTAAAAATGAGTTCAAAGTAACAGATCAATTTGTTCTCCAGGGTCCAGCCAGAGATACAGACTTGGCAACTTCCACCACCTTTTCCACTCTCTCTAAAAAAAAAAAAAAAAAAAAAAAAAAAAAAAAAAAAACTTTAAAATTTGGGGGCAGAC
>VZTE01005687.1:1297493-1317567 GCA_013397775.1 Eulacestoma nigropectus | reverse complement strand
AAAAAAAAAAAAAAAGCTTTAGAATTTGTGGCAGTCAGTGCAGTTGTATGCTGCTATGATGTCAATTCCAACATGGCAACACCACACGCTGGACAAAGAAATGAGTCCAAATGATTAGAACAAAGGGAAATGGTTGAGTATCATTTTCCAGAGATTCTACCTCTTATGTTTCCACACTCACTGTAGGTACCAAAGCAAGGTATCTCTTTTCCAAGCACCATAGTTTGCACATCTGTAATAAGGAAATTATTCTTCTGATCCAGATTCTCTCCAGGGCCTTTCCAAGTGGGTCACAGCAACATTTGAACATGTGATATTGATAAAATTGAATCAACATAAATGTACACTGATTCTTCTTCTGAGTTGAAAGCATCAGAAGGCATAAGAACTGTGAAAGAATGCAGTTTAAGAACAGAGGTAAAATGGTCTCATCCCAGGTCCTTTGGGAAGCTCTGTATTTGTCTGTTTGGTGGAACAGGAACAGAGGTCAGGACTTGCTCAGCTTTCAAAAAACAACAGGTTAAATTTTCAAACAACAGGTTAAATTTTCTAGCATCTGACCATTCTGCTTGTTACCTCAGATTGCATTTAATTGGTGCACCTGCCTGATTTTTTGTCCTCTCCACATCCTTTTCCTAATAAATATTTACACCCCTCTCACTCACAAAAGGGTCCAAGGTGCTGAGTGCATCATTGACTTCAGCCAACTTTGGATCAGACCTGTAATCACTGCCAGCCTCTGACTTGCTGGCTCTAAGTATTTAGGATGAATCATCTCAGACACAAAGAAGAATATCAGAGCAAAGTATTATCTTATGTATTTCTGCTTCCCCAAAGGTTTACTCTCCAAAAAAATCCATTGTCCTATATGTAATATAAAATAATTCACCGTGGAGCAAAACATTGTATCATGATACAGATCTGGGCAGTGATTGAAATAATAACAGACGGTTTAATTGCTAAATTACAGTAGTGATATTATGAAATAACATATTATATCCGCATTTATAATAAATTAATCCATCATGATTAAAGGTCTCTCCATGAATACCAAATGAATTAATACATGATTGGCCTTTATAAGTATAAGCCTTTAAAATTATGCAGTTTTCTGCAAGCAGCTAGCAGCCTGCAGAACAAAGTGGCAATGAGAAAATCTGTCACAGGAAAACTTTTCTACATTTCACGCAGAACACCTTTTCTTTCAGAACATTTTTGCATGGAACTCGTTACCAATTATGACAGATAGTTTTTTAACAGGAGAAAATATGCCCATAATCGCACAATGTTTGGGGGAG
The DNA here is from genome assembly GCA_013397775.1 of Eulacestoma nigropectus. Lineage (NCBI taxonomy): Eukaryota > Metazoa > Chordata > Aves > Passeriformes > Eulacestoma > Eulacestoma nigropectus. Next base: position 1,316,269 of record VZTE01005687.1, on the reverse strand, counting down.
AGGGGAAAATTACCACAATATGACTAATTTTATGAAAGACATCTGTCATTTTCTGCTGTTGTAATACAAGCTGTTTAGTAAGTAAATTTAATTAACCAGATTTCTCATTTTAAAAAGGGGAAAAGAAGGCTTTTACAGCATGCCAGGAGCATATCCCTTGAATATAGTTTGTTTAATGCACCCAATTAGACTGAATCATCAAATTTTCTGAACCTTAAATATCTCAAATTAATTTTTTCCACATTGTTTTTCTATGTACCATTTTGCAGCCATTTGTGCTGTGTAGTGGAGGTTGTTTATTGTTGATATTCCTTTTATAGAGTTTCTGCTTAAAGCCAGGGCTTCTTGGTGCTTGGTGTTACACGTAAAGAAAGAAATCTCTACCTAAACAGGTCCCATTGAAAAAGAGTGACATACAAAGAGTGAGAAGTGAGAAAGGCAGGGAGAGTAGGCATATCTGTCCCAGGTCATAAATAATTCAGTGAAACATCTGAGTCTTGGTCTGGTGTCATCTCAAATACCAGACCATACTATGCTTTTGGCTTATAAAAGGACATAATTGTAAGTCAATAGCAAGCTCTTGCTTAGGAGTGTGAAATTCCCTCTGTTACTCAAAAAATTGCTGACCTAAAAGGTTAGTCCTTTTTTTTAAAGAGAATATGGATCATTTTCGCAAAGTATCAATTGAACATCCTTTAGACAACTTATAGCATAAAGAAAGAAGTTCTAGAAAGGTTTTTTTCTTTTACTAATATGTGGAAGGTTATGTTATAACACTGTTTCTCATGAAAATCTGCCAGCATTTATGTAGAGTTTTCCAATGGCCAGAAGAAAAAAACAACCACACAAGTGAAAATTCATTTTATTGATGCCAGTGGGAATCTGGGGTAGTTTCACTGACTGCATTTTAAGCTACTTAAGATTAAAACCTGACTGGAAATCTCAAATCAACCTCAGTTAAAACAAATATTCAAATAATACTAAATGAGCTCATTGCAGCTTAATATAATGTGTTTTCCATTTGCTTAAACTATTCTTAAGAATACTTAGGTTAGTAGAAGCTCACCTCCTAAACAAAACTTCTTGGTGAATTTCTGATGTTAATGCACCTTCTGAATTCTGTTCCTAAATATGGCACCATCCAAAATTTAATATCTTCTCCTTTTGTACACAAGGGACGGCTTCATTCTTATTCAGAAAAAAAAAAGCAATCAGTGCAAAAAATACCCACTGCCTGGGAGTGTGTTAAACTGTACAGAATTTCACTGAAGAATGAAAACATCTGCTTTTTTTCTTTTCTTTTTTTTTTTTTTTAATTTGATTTCATTTAGAAACATTTACATAGGTTATGTATGGAGAGCACAGCATTAACTCTGGCAAGATTTTGTTACCCTAACAGATTTAGGAAGTTAATTGTACATAATATATGTCTGGTATTTAGAGAGCATCATTCACTTAATAGCATGAATAGAGTTACTGAATGTGGGGAATAAGTCAGTCCAGCAGATAATAGATTGCTTACTGGGGTGGAATAATCATGCAGAGAAGTGGACAGGGAAAACTGAAGGACTTTGGTTATCCTCATGTACATGCACGCATTATAAATCCGCCAGAATATCTGCAAGCTTAAACACTGCATCCAGTCCTTCAGACCAGGGTTTTCCTCCAGCTTGAAGGATGAGTTGATAAGTCTAGTGAATGCCCCCTCTCTCTTGCACAGGGCCTTTGAATGAATTCAGGTGGAAAAAGGTGATCAAGTTGGTAGAAAAGTACCAGTCTGAGAGTTGAAATGTGAATTTAAACATCTCTTTCTTTCCTTTTTTTTTTTTTTTTTTTTTTTTTTTTTTTTTTTTTTTTTTTTTTTTTTTGTCACAGACTGACTCTGCCCCATTTATCACTTCAGCAAACATGAAGTGCTCATGTCTGGTCAGGGGAGAAAGCTGGTTTTAATGATGCCCCATGTAGAGTCTGGTTACAACAACCAGGCGAAAATATAGATCCAAAGACCTGTTTATAACCCAGGTCACTCAAATATGGCTTTTAGATTCTCTTTGCTTTAATTGCCTTTCTAAATGTCTAGGACAGATTAGAGCAAACACAGCTTAGTATTAGAGGGCACATGATTATCTATATTCATATCTGTGCCATACAAAGAGAAGAAATATATGGTTCAGCATGTGAAGCATGCAGACATGAAAAAACCCACTCCTGAGGGGTCAGCAGCAGAAGAGGTGTTAGAAGCTCAAGGGAATTTTATCTGAGCACAGGCAACATGATCAAGCTCTGAGACAGAACAGCTTTTAAGTGAACACAGACAATCCTGCAATTAATGGAGACATATCTACTCAGTATTACAGTACAGCCAACCTGCATCCTTGGCTTATTAATTTCTCCCACTAGTACAAGTAGGTTGACGTCTTCTAAATTAAAAACAGTTCCGCCTTAGGAAGAATTGCCAAAGAATTTGTACATTAGAAGTCTCAGGAGATGAAACTCTTGCATGCCGCCTTCGCTGGGGAAGAGTACAAGCTTATCCTACAGGAAGTGTCATCTGCCAGTTATGACAGCTACACATTTGTATTCATTTATGAATTCACCATTTACAACTGTGGCTATTTAACACAACAATTCCCTGGAAAATCTTTGGACTCTGCGTTTGCATAATAAGAAAAAACTTTCAAGAACAGATCATCTCCTTCCGCCTTTTCTACTATTCCTGTTTTGTACCCAATGAATTTTATACAAGAATAATTTAGGACAGCATTTGGCAGGGTTGTTCTGGTCTCTGTGCACGTAGGAGGCTTGTGAATCTCTTGCAATCTTGCTACAGGGGACAACATTTCTAACACGGTGTATTCAGGAGAGTTGATTTTGTTATTCCGTGGAGTGAAAGTGTAGTCTGTCACCTGGGCAGATACGACTGTTAACTGGAACAGGGCTCCAGGTACTGAAGCTTTGTTTCTGATTCAGCTAAAGATGTTCTGAGTGACCCTAAATAAATCACTTCATCTAGCTGGTTCTTTATCTTTCTATAACATCAAAATGCAGCTATGATTTCTTCTTCTCCCAGGCATACTGTGGGAATGCAGCGATGAAGTGTTTAGAGCTGTGTCTGCTCTCCTCTGTATTTGGGCTATAATTGCAATGCTGCCTGAAGTTGAAGCATGAGAGTCCACCTGGGCCGTCAGATCTGCTTATGGGACCTTTCCCTTTGACAGCTGAGGTGGTGGTGGCCATTTGTGACCTTACCTCATGGACTTCTTTAGAGCAAGAGATTGAGAGTGAAAGAACAGTGTATCTATGCCTCTCAAGATAGAAAAGAGACAACAAAGTACAAAACTTACCAGTGAGAGAGAAGCAAAAACCAAACTCTTATTAATTTTGCACAATTTCAGTTGAATTCCACACTGTATTTAAATACCTGTACTCTCAGATCAAGAGTTGATCCAAAAAGGATATTTCCATGAGTCTAAATTTTTTCCTTTCTTAGTCTCTTTGTTCATTAGTGGTGGTGAGGCATTTCCAGAGAAGAGGATATCAGCTGGGAGAGGTAGAGGTATTATTTAAGTAGAGTATTGACCTCTGGGAAGTAGAGGGGAGCAAATGAAAGAGAGCTGTTGGTGGACTTGTGTCTCAGAGAAGGTGAAGCAACATGCTGCTTAGTGCGTATGTAATAAAGGGAGATTTATGAGGAGGGAAGCAGTTTATAAGAATAGACCACATTAATCTTCTGCTTCAAACTCTTCTCATTAATCTCCCAATAACAAACTGAAATGGTCAAAAAAAGTAGACTATTCCTTTAGGCTGGTTTTGCCATGATTTTAGAAAGTCCTTAAAGAGATTCCCAGCAAAGAGATTCTCTGTTTCTCTTTCTTTCATCTTCCTGTAGTGTCCTATAGGGGATGCAGAATAATCCTATCCAAGATGTAGGTTTGCAAAAACATGTCTCAACACCACGATTTCTTTTCACTTTCAGCTGTAAGTCAGTGTCCATTCCTCATGACTCCCACCTTCCTTTCCTCTTTCCCTTCTCTATTGCTAATGAGATAGAAGAGTATCTTGTGACTGCTATCTGCTGATTAGCCTGAGCCTGAGCTCTGAGAGTAGATAAATTTGCATTCAGAATATCCAAATAAAGCCAGATATCTGAATAAGCATGAACAGCAAAAATAAAAACAAATAAATGAACAAACACCCCCCTGACAAGATAAGATTTTCCTTTAAAAACCACATGAAACAAAATTCAGCAAAAAGCTGAATTTCATCTGAGCCCACCAGAAGCTCTGTCTGCGACATGTAAGGGTTGCAGAAGTGATGCATGCTGCTGAAACCATCCAGATAACTTGGCAGTATCTCAGTAAAATAGATTGGGCTAATCACTTGCCATTGAATTCTATTGTGTGTCTGGATTTCTTGGCTTTGGTGCACTGCAAATTTTCTTTATGATTTTCAGTCATCTTTAAAAATATCTTCCGAAGAGTGGAGGCCCTGACCAGATAGGGATCACAGACTCCATGGAGTCATTTTTCTTCACAGAGTAGTAGAAGTAGCACTGTCATAACAGCAAAATTTTATTCTATCCAAGGAGTAAATATATTGATTGTTTACTTAGCAGAACTGGCGAGCAATGCACGTTACGCCAATTCGCTGCAGCTTGCACTGAATTCCAATTTGCTTTTGGATGTAGGACTCGATGTATAAAGCCATGGGGTTTGGGTCTGTGACTGCTTTTCTTCCTCTTCGCTCCTCCCTGTGTCCTACCACTAGAGATCAGTTGGAATCCATCTGCTAGCAGTCTCCATTAGCTCAGAGGGACCAAAGTTTCTGTCATAAAAAGCACTTCTGCTGCCCCAGCAATTTCAACCCATTTAGTGCCTGGTTGAGTCTATTTATTCAGATAACTGCCTGGCCAGTAAATATAGGCTTAGTTGAGATCATCTACAAGATGTCATTATTGGACATTTTCCAGTTTGTTTTGCAATCTTGTTATTCCTCTACCTAAGGCCAGAGATTTGTACCCATGTTAGAATGACAGAATCATAGAATAACCTGAGTTGGAAGGAACCCACAAGGATCATCAGTCCAGCTCCTGACTCTGCACAAGACAAGCCCAAGAATCACTCTATGTGCCTGAGAGCATTGTCCAAACACTCCTTGCACTCTGGGAAGTTTGGTGCTGTGACCACCAGATAGACTTTTTTGTTTTGTTTTCCAAGATTAAATTAATATGACAGGAATTTAGGTCTTCAGATGAACTGGAACTCAGTTTAGCAGTGACCACATCCTGTCTAGACACATGGTTCCTCAGTTGATGTGGTGAAAAGATTGAAGTTCTCTACCTAAGAAAAGCAGCATCAGTGGAGACCACTCAATCTTGATACTTGAGCAAGGAGCTTCCGGATATGAATTCAAGAGAAAACCCTAATTTAAACAGTCTTTACACCTAGGTATCACTCAGTTCCTTCCTCTTCTGCTAATGTTGCTTTTGGGGGAAATGTAGACCTTTGGGTGTTCTGGATATTAGTTACACACCTCCCCAACACACACACATTTTTAAATGCAGTTGGGTGGATCAGCAGGTGAATGTCTGACTAAGCAGCAAGCACTTGGTTTTTCACTTGTTTTGCTCTGCCTCTGGGAGTTTTGTTCACTCTAACCATTGTTTCCCTCATAAACATAAATGCCTATGATGTAGGATTGCTAATATGTATCTCCCTTGGATTTAGCATATGTGGATAGAATCCTAGGAACGGTTTGGTTTGGAAGTGACCTCAAATGTCATCTAGTTCCAATCCACCTGCCGTGGGCAGGGACAACTACCACTAGACAAGATTGCTTGAAGATAGAAAAATCCTTCTTGACTTCAAGGTGTGATTCAGTATTTCTGGTAATCCATTGGTTTCACTGAGTAGGAGATGCTGGGCAGCACCTGCATAGCACCCATACAGTTCTACCCATTTGTCTTTGACTGACCAGTTCACAACCACACTACACCAAAGCATGTGCAGACTTCAGCCCGTTCACTTCAAAGTGGCTTTCAGAGTCATTTCAAGTGCTTTATTTGCCTAATGTGTAACTTTCTCCTAGATGCACCCAGCTTGTGCATCCATGGCTCCTCCTGAAGTCACAATAACACAGTGTGCTTGTGCCTGCACAGGCTGTACCCATTCAGACCAAATGCTGTGTGAATTTACCATCAGCCCACGACATCACTGGAAGTTTCTCAGTAGTGTGAGTTTACATTGCCAAAGAAGCCTTTTTTATTGATTTCAACAGAAATGATAACTGTAAATGTCTCTTTTGGGTAAAAAGCAGATCATCCCAAAGTAAAAATGTGGCTGGTTGCTATGGTAGTCTACTACATTGTGGGAAATATGGGGGATTCAGTGCAGGAAATGAGTTCATGTCTCCTTAGACAGGAAAAGCTTGGACTGGTCATGGTTTCATCCTAGGGTCAATGATTTTAATCCCCCACATTTTCTGAAATGGCCAAGCTGTTTGCTATCCAAGTTACTTGACTGATAGCAGATATTTGTGTCAACTCAGATCTGAAAACTTTACTACTGAGCCAAAGCCCACAAGAAAAAGTTTGTATTTTTGTCTTGCAGACAGAGATAACCTTTATCTTTGTCTTCTCAGAATACAAGGCATATATGACAACAGTGCTTGTCCTCCAGGCCACCAATAACTCCTGAGTCCATGAGAGGCTTCAGCCCAATTTGACAGCCACTCTATATTTTCCACCAGCAATTGGTTTTGCACCCATAAAAGGCAGGACCTATCGCAGTGTCTCTTGCCGCCAAGATTTCACGGGAAGGACCAGCCCATACGTTAGCTGGACCAAGTCGAGGGCACCACATGGACACAAAATCTGCAGGAAGTTTGGCTCCGTGAATTCTGCAGGTCACACAGCAGCTTGTGGGGCGGGAAGGGGATGTGGACAGGCGAGAAAGGATTAAATATTCTGCTTTTGGAGAACCCCTTGAAATGGCATGTAAAGCAAATCCTCCGCTCTGCAGAGTTTCCTGGGAAATAACTATCCAAACCTTTATCGCGGCTTATCTCTGGCGCAGTGTCCTTTCAGCACGCGCACTCGGCTGCCCAATCAGCCCACCAAGCTGTGCCTTATCGCAGCCGTAATCCCTCTCCTCCTCACGCTGGAAGAGCAGATAAATGGGAAGCAGGTGTGTTGCATCCAGCATGTTAACTGAGTGAGTGCTCCCCAAATCTGCTTCTTCAGCTCTGCCTTTTATCTTGTGTTTAACACCAAGCAGCCACCGCTGATAACAAGCAGATTAAAAACACTATCAGATTAACATTTTTATGTAATAAATGGTCAAGAACCTCACATTAAAAGAGTATCTTTCCTGGCATTAAGCATCCTTCACTCACCCAGGAAGCCTTTATCAGCTTGAACCTGCTCTGCTCGTTGCATAATAAATCTCTGAACCCTGATTTCATCGTAAGGAAATTCTTCATGATGACAGCAGGGAACTAAATGGATGACTGTGTTTGAAAGGGAAATCAAGCAAAAAGATTAAAGTGCTGGTCTTCTTTAGTTTAAAACTAACTTTGTACTAAATCTTTTATCTGGGGGATTGCTTGGTTTGGATGTTCCACACTGTGGCACAGTTTTTTGCTTTCTCTAGGTCAGTTCAAATTTAGCTCAGGTCTGATTTACGCCAGATAGACTATTTTTTAAATGAAAACTTTCTTAATTTTTCTTCAAAAACACATCTCTTATCCACTCTCTCTTTCTAAAATGTTAATATTACTATCAGCACTTTTGTTGTATGTGCTCATCTTACACATTTTACTTTTGATAGTTTGTGGTATCTTTTGTTCACTAACAAAGTACTTCTCAGGCCAAACCCTGGACTTCAAAACAGTGGAAAGTCTGAAAAATACTACTTTGATAAACATGGCTACAATAAATGTTCCACAGAAAATCCTGTGGAAAATGAGCAAAGGTCATTCCGAACCCTGTCAAATGGAAACACACCTGCAATTTTGCTTGGCCAGCAGCAGCCTTACCAAGAAAATGTAGTAAGAACATGAATCTATTTTTTTCGGGCTAAAGCCTGAAAGATTGTCACAGCACTTGATCATAACTCACATTATTCTGGTTGTAAGAGAAACAAGATTGGGGAGGAATGAGGCATAAGAGAAAAAGACTCCTTTTATTTTAGCACACTCCCAAATAATGAGGGCAAAGAGGGATGTTCAAGGACTGACACTTGCACCACAAGTGCTGCACCTCTGATAGACAAATAAGCTTCTGAAGATCTGGCATCCCTAGATAAGCATTAAAGGCACTCAGTGAATTAAAAAAAAAAATCTTTTTTAAGATTTTTCAGTCTATGATAGCCTGAATAAATGTAAAATTTTCTTACAGGGAAACACCAAGGGTTTTCTTGTATAGTGCATCCATGTTAAAACATGAAGTTTTCAACAATAACTGTACCAGAAAGAGTTCTGTATTCATTCAGTGCTCTGTTGCTCTTTAAGATCTTCCTTGAAGATAACCTTCATTTTACTTTAGCCAGCCTGGCTGGCAAGTTGCTTGAGTAGCGCTGCCTGATAGATTTGATTTTCAATTCTAAGATTATCTAAAAAAAAAAATATAATACCTGAAGGAATCTGAATTACACTTTCTCTTCAGAGTACTGGACAGCCTCTACCCTTTATTATACAGCTGTGCAATACTCAGACTTAATCATTAGCAATTTTCTTATACACTGTTCTTAAAACTGTGTGTGTGTAAACTCTAGTAGATTGCTCTTAAATAAATTTTTTTTTTTGAAACTCAGATGTCCACAGCCACTTTTGACAGAAGAATAAATCTTCATCACTGAATCACAGAAGAACAGAATCACAGAATGGCTTGGGTTTGGGTCAAGTAGAAGGTGTCCCTGCCTATGGCAGGGGGGTTGGAACCGGATGATCTCTAGAGTCCCTTCCAACACAAACCATTCTATGATTCTATGATAAATATACAAATTAGAAAACTGTCTATATACATATACTGCCACACCATATAAAATGTATAAGGAACCAAGCAAAAAGTTCTTTTGGTATTTTTAACAAAAATATACACTTCTTTCAGTTATTGGTGAGTAAATTCTACAACAATGCCCTAAGGATTGGTTTTGCAGCCCACATTCGCACTGATTGAAACCTCTCAGAGAAATTGCAGTGGAACAGATTTCCAGTTGAGTAACATTTTGGGGAAGCAAGAAATTCCCAGGTAATAATTGATAAAACCTGCTAGAAGCTGATTTTTTAGTAAAGCAACGACATCAGACCCACTTGATGGTATTTTAACCCCTATCATTTCAGAATGAAATTGTAAGGAGCCAGGCTTTTGTGTGCAGAGCACCTTTCATCTCTTCAGATCCTGCAGTATTGTGCAAACGTAAGTGATTGCACGAACAATGCAACGATTCAGTGCAGCCAACAGCAAAGTTCAGCAAAAGCTGAGACTGAACAAAGAGGCCGCACACAGAAAATCCAAACAAAAGGGCATGAGGCAGTAATGATTCTGCAGAGGAGGTTCTTTTATTTTAGTGTGAAAGGATATTGGGGAAGGAATAGAAAGGTTAGGCATGGAGATTCCAGCAAGTAGGAGCACAAGAGGCTACATGGCCTGGCAGAAAGTGATGATTGGGCAGGAAGACCAAACAATAGAAGTGCTCTCAGCAGCAGATGCCAATTTCCAATAAATTCAAGCATCACATAGGGTTTTAGCCACATGACTCCTATTGAGTTTAATAGGAGTCATGCAGCTAAAAAACCCTCATTGCTTGGAAAGTTGCTTATTAAAAAGTGAATACGAAAAATTAATTTGAGACAGACAGGCTATTCTGAAAGATCTGGCTTGGAAATACTGTGAATTATGCCAGTAGAGAATTTGGCCTGATAGTTGTAGCATTACCCCGGACACCTTTTTCCACTTGATATTGTACATGTGCCTTCTCCGGTGTGAGTTACCGGATAAAGAGAAATGTGAGCTCAGTTGACACTTTGGTTGACTGCCAAATAGAACTTAACAGAGTTAATAGACACTAATCCCGATTTAGAATTTTTCGGGGTTTGCTCCATAAATTATTGTGGCCACTGTGTGTTCAAATACTGATTTTAAAGAGAAAAAGCAGAAAGAGAAAATACAGACAGCTGAGTGCACCCAGGCTTACATTATTCCCTGAAAACAGCATTTCTGAAATCTGTTTAAGGTGTTGTTATGTAAAGAGATGTTCTGTATTTTTGAGCTGTTGTAACAGCAGCTGTCATTCACCAACAAGTTCTGCCCCAAAGGAAAGATAGCCTAAAAACAAACTTGCAGGGTTTTTATTTCCATTTCCATTCTCACTTTCCTTACCAAAGCAGACAAGAAGAAAATGGAAAGATTTGAGCACAGAATTAGTCAAATGCTTTCAAATGGGATATTAGATGAAAATAAGCATAAACAACAATTAGAGGGACAGCAACTTGTTAAAGATGCAATAAAGAATATATAAATTTCCATCATGCTATCCTCAAAGTTCCTGGTTTGAAAGATCCTCGAGAAGAAAATGAGCTCAGTTCATTCTTTAGCATTTTATGTTATATATGCATCTATCATTTCCAAAGTTTGTTGCTGATAAGCTGAGAAAAAGAGAATACTCAGGCTCAAATATCTTTTGTTTTATGAGCTGGACTCTCTCTGGATGAAGAAAAATTCCCAAAACTAACACCTAGGCCCTTTTGACAACAAGCAACTGCACAGATACATCAGTCCAATGCAATCTCAGCTGTTTAACAAGCAGATCTCTTACCTGAACTATAATAAGGAGCCTAATAATTTTACTGGGGAGGCTCTTACACATCAGTTATAAAAAGCAGCTGGAATAATGAATATCCTCACACTTACATGTCCATGTCATGGCAGCCACAGCAGTTTTTTTACACTATGAGACTTCTACAAAATGTTGCCCTGTATAAATACAAATCAGGTTCAACATTAAGAATATTGAATTCTAACATCTATGGCTCGTCCATGACTTGTTCAATTTGCATGCAACCTAAAACATAGCAAGTTTTTCTATTTAAATAAAAAGATTTAAAGTTTTCCTCTGTTTAAATGTTTTCACCTACTTACCTCCTCAGCAATAACAGTAAGGATTGAGGCAAATTTTGCACTTTAGAAACTTCAGCACTTAAATCAGCTTACAGTTAGGAGACAGAAAAGGCCTAAAGCGTTTCAGAAAAGGGGTAGCTCATACTTTCTCCAACAAGTTTCATTTTCTTTAATATTTTAAGGAAGATCTAGGATTATACTGGATAAGGAAATGGCCTGAGAGGGAAAACAGGAGGACAATTTTTATGATTCCCTTCCTTGGTCATAACAATTAATTCAGCTGAATAGTAAAAGAATTAAAGAACGTGTACACATAAGAGAGTGTGTAATGCAGTCCCATATTTATAGATGAAGCTGATATTAAAAATCTGAGGCAGGCACCTTCAAAAGGAAGCCATGTGAAGCACACAGAAATGAGCCCTGCTGATATTATCATGTCCAAGAAATGGAAGATGCATCCTTTTACTGTACTGACATTTCTACTGGCATAAACAGCATAGAATGCAGAAAGTCTGTGAGATAACACTGAATCCTGAAAAAATGTCTTCACTCACCCATGGCACCCATCTATATCTCTCTGTTTCCATGGTTTTTGGTTAGCACATTGGCTCCTGTAAATGAAACTAGCTTCCCCCCTCTCCCCAGGATTTTGGATGACTAACTTCCCCCTCTGAGTAGGAGCACTAGCTTCTGAACACGCAAATGCTAAGCATGACAACTACCTCCTTTCAAATACCACCACAAGGGTTGCCAATATGCAAAAGGAGTTTCTCATCTGGATTTCTGGCCATCTTGAGGACAGAAAGAAGGACCTATGGTAGCTCTGCCCAGAAATCAGCTTTTCTTACCACCCACTCTCATGAGGATAAGGAATTTGAGTCCTCCACAGAAGATGTTTTTTAAGCTGCTTTTCTCTGGTTCTTAACCTTGCAAGTCAGGGCAGAAGCCTCACCAAATTAATATTGCTCACTCCTTTGTTGCGACACAGCAGAGGTGACCGAGAGAGGAGGCAGAGGCAACAGAAGGCAGGAGGCAAGAGGGAGGAGGTGCAGTCAGAGATATTCTGAAACTTTGCCCTACTGGATGGCTGCAGTAGTTCAGTCCCATGTCAGGCACCTCATTACTTACCATAAATATAAAAACTTGCTTCATTTCATCATTAAATACAGGCTCCAGAGAGTCTCTCTGTTAGGGCAGTGAACATGGTGTGTGCTTATTTTTCAATTCACAGTTGTGATGAGAAGCCTGAATTGTTTTGATTCCTTATTTAAGATGGTTTTCCCAAGAGATTTCAAGGTCCTCAGCATTAAGACAACTGTGTGATTTAAAAAAAAAGTAGGGAAGAAGCAAATACCCTAATATGCCATCCCTTAGCGGTTGGATGCAGTTGAATATTTTCTGCCTTCAGATATCTTTCTTTGTGTCAGTAAAAATGTAACACTTAAAAAGCAAAAGTAAAAGGAAGAAAGAAATCAAACTACACAAAGGGAGCGATGGTACCCCAGGGACAACAGGCAAAACATGTCTGAAGTCCTGAAATATGTTAATTGCAAATCAAAGAACAAAGCACAAACCAATGAAGCAGTGATCCTCTGCAGGTTTCAGCTGACACCTGCATTTAGCTTCCTTACTTTTTTCCACCTTAATGAACATATGGAGACTGCTCTATAAAGGGAGCAACATGTCATACACCCTGTAAGGAGTTTTGCACAGTTGCTGAAATGAAACAGAATAAGTGGTGCTATAAACACCTTTCATTAATCACCCAAACACTGCTGTGACACTTAAGTTAGCAGTTTGATTATTAAAAGCCCATGTTCGTGGATTTCTTGTTCATGCAAATGTTATTCTATTCCAATAAAGCATTGGGAAAACAATGTGTCGAAAGAAAATTAATCAGTCACCACTGCCTGGCTTGTTTTTCCATTTCCTTTTTTTTTTTTTTTTTTTGCATTACTTTAAGGAGAAATATCCTTAAAAACTAAAGGTAGGCTCTGTATATATTTGCCTAAAGTATGGACTAGAAATAAGGGTGTCCAGGCCTTCTTGCACAACCATATGGAGAATCTGAGGGATTCTGTGAGCCTGAGATGCCCCAGAGCTGTGGGCCTTGAGGCTCACTTTGGTATTTCCAGGACTCCAGAAAAGCTGAAAGGTACCACTCAGTGTTGTAATAGATAAAAGAATAGGGAAAATTCAGAGCATTCCAGTCCATGAATCCTGTCTTGTCTGGTTCAGATGAAATCTCTGACCCTCCTCAATATTTTACTTCCTTCCTTCTTCTCATCTCCTACCCCACAGAGTCCTTATGATGCTTGGGGAGTATTTCTAAGTTGTCTCTCATTTCCTGGGAAGCACAGAACCTTTTAAAACCTTGATTTACTTCGCATTCCCTGTTGCTAAAGCAGCCCATGTGCCCAAACTGTGCTGAAGCAGAGGATGCCATAGGTCCGAACACCTCAATGCGTTGAGGTTTCCCAGAGCCACAGATGATCTGAGCTTGTCTCAGATAATTTGGCAGGAGGCCAGGCTCATTTCTGATGGAAACCTGCATTAGTATAATTTCAAGGAAAAGAAAGAAAAGGAGATATTTTCTCAGAATGCTATATTTAAGAAGAATTGGCGTTTTTCCACCGGAGCCTGCTTTGCCTGGAAATTCACAGCTGCAACAAACTACTTGAAAAACTGGATGAAACCAAAATGTCAGGACACAATTAGCAGTCTATCTGTCTAATAGAAATCTCCATTTAACGGGCTAGCAAAAAAAAAAAATAGACACAGGAACACTCAGATATTTTGTTTGTATTAAATTATTAGTTTATAATAAATTATCTTTATTCAAAATGACAGCTCTAATAAACAGATTAAATATACATAAAATATTATTGTAAAATTTCCTATCACAGTTGTGTCCATTTGTGTTCCTCAGGAAAAGTCCAGAATGGATAAGCTCAGAGTACTTAATGTTACTGCAGTCATGTCTAAATTGTTCTTGGTTTTCCTGCACCTGTGGGTTTTTGACCATTTTTTAATGTATTTTAAACAACAAAAATATCACAGTTTGCAGTGTTATCTAGGCAGCTAAGAGAGGTGATGGAGATGGTTCAAAACTAGATTACTGCCTCTTGAGGTTTCCCTAAAGAAAATAGAATCTTCAGTGTGGCAGTAATAGGAAAGGGAAATATCTGATTTCAGCAGATCTGTGTAGTTACCAAGGAATTGTACTTTTTCTTTCTTAACAATTGTCAAAAGGGAAAAGGTTGCTTTGGATTAGCACCCTGAAGCAGTTTTAATGGACATATCACTGTAGCAGCTGATTTTGTGCAGCAGGATGGGATTTGTCTTAGAAGCCAAGGTGGGTCATGTCGATGAGTCTGACTGCTGCATGTAAGCAGGTGGGGAATATTCTAGAAAATCTGGAATAGCTGACCATCTTATTACAAAACAGAGGATCTGCACACTTATGCTTGGACAAGGTCTCAGTGTTATTTGTTGATACAAAATACTAATACAGAGTTTCACAGACAATCTCTGCGCTCCCTCTTGTTTCTAAAGCTCAGACCTTGTTTGGTTTTTTTTAAAAAAAATATATATGTATTTGATATCATATCCAAGGAGCCACCCACCATTACAAAATGCAGCTTCACAATACATGCCCTGGATTGCCAGACACACTGGGGACTTCTTCACCTCCCTGCACAGCTCAGTGGCAAACCAATACTTCCGGGGCAGCCTGGAGAGGATATCCTAGAGATGACTTCCTGAAAAGCCTCATTTAAGTATCACTGCCCCAATATATTGAGTCTAAGAAAAAGATTTTGATGGCAAGGATCAGCAAGTATATGTCACTTGTCTTCCTCAGTGCCGGTGAGATCCAGAGAAGACAAAGAATTTTTCCTTGCCCCCAGTCTTTTGTCTTTCAGATCACACTGTAATTGTATTTCTGTGTTTAGCTCTGCGGGTTTAAGCATTTTGGGGCAGCTAAGTTAGCACACATGAGGGATCTATTGCTACTTTTGTTTTGAGAACCCTGCAGCAGTCAAGCAACTTTGACTTTCAGAAATGTTTTTCACTTTAACTCCAGGTCAAATAATGTGTAGACTGAAGTGCTCAGTGTGTCAACCCATCAGACCTAAAGTGTTAATGAATGGGTCTTGCGGACTTCTTTGAGGCTGTTCACCTGAATGTACATGAGATCACACACAGAATCTTAGGAAGAGACAGGCACAGCACATTCAAAGCTAGGACTGATAGCTAGAATAGTCTTGTGCTATCCTTCCTTACCTTAGGGACTGAAAGGTATTTGGGCCATAATCTACGTAATTCAGCCTGAAATTTCAGACTTCTAAGAGGAGGTAAATTATTTAATTTCATAAGAATTTTACCAGTAGTCCATATTCCCAATAACAATACCAAAACCTATTCACTAGAGATAATATATACCTGTAAATTCAGTGCTTTAAAATGCTGCCTTCTATCCACCTATATGATTTGTCTTTAATTCATAGAGAAAAAATAGAAATGCAGAGCCAGGACTGATTTATGCCACCTAGACTGCTTGCAAGAAAATAGGAAAAAAAAGTGTGGCACTCAACAGATGCTGCTTGGCTGTCTATTTTTCCGTGTTAATACGATCAACTTGTATTTACAAATTACTTACTTTGTAGATGTGGTGTTTAGGGATATGGTTTAGTGGCAACTTGGCAGTGCTGGGTTAATGGTTGGACTTGATGATCTTAAAGGTCATTTTCAGCCTAAATGATTCTGTGATTCACTGATTCTATAATTCCCACGCAATTCCTGGTAACACTCATTAATCCTATCCAAACAAGGAGAATAATATAAGCTTCTCCGGCCCATCCTCTGTCTAGCAAAACCCTGAGATATACTGGCACCCATTTAAAATCAACCCTAAAGCCATCCATTCCTAATGATTCAAAACTGACAGATTTATTCATATACTTCACCAGACACACTTAGCCCCAGAGGGCCTTGGAACATTTTCTTCATAGATCCTCAGGGAATTTATGCAAATGATGAGTTCTCTACTTAAGAGAGTTTTAGGAGTGCAATAACAAGGATGGCACAGCTCAGGAACTGTGATGCAGAGGAAGATTTCATTACACCTGCCAATATTAAAACTGGATCTTGCCAGTATAATGAGCACTCATTTTTATGGCAGTAAATTTGCATTGGAGAAGTTTTGGGGTTAGGTTATGTCAGTCCTCTTCAGAATCACTTCTGAAGGCAGGAGAGCATGGCCTGCTGTTGACACCAGAGCTGGACACATCATACTCTGAAAACAGTATATTCACTATAACATTTCACCCTGAGTTTTTTCTAAAAGCCTAAATATTCCATGTTGATGTCTTATGGGTGTCTTATTCCAAATTTATCCAATTAAAAGGAGAATTTTGTGAAGGATTAAAGGGAAGCAAGATCAATCTACTGATGGCAGCAAATTTATAGCCCAGTTTATTTCCTTCTTTACTTATGAACTGAATGTTCCTCTAAAAGCAGTGCTTTGAGAAGCTTTTCCCAAGAAAAAGCTTGGTTGGAAAATGTAACTGAAGGGTGTGCATTTCTGTTGCTATAGGTACAGGTTGCCAATTAACAGAGCTCTTTTCAGAGAACGATCTGAAAACTTGACTACAAACTTGAGGTTACCGTGACATCATAAAACTCACTCTTCACAAATATTCAGAAACAAGAAATCTTATTGCAAATATTAATCAGAATAATTCTTACTGATTCCTTCTATGTAAGTGACATACAGAACTCAAGAGAAGAAAGTAAATTTTAAAAATACAATTTAAAAGAAGGTGATACTTTACAAGCAAGCAGTTGAAGATTTGAGAAAGGCTGAGGAAAAGATGACCCAGAGCATATCTTTTATATGGATTTGTTTTAATAAAGTGCTCCAGAAATGGCTCCTGACTAAAGCTCACATCCACTGCTGTCTTAGCAGAGATGTGTTATGCTAGAGAGGTTGTAAAAAATGGGCTCCCCAAAAACCTTTTTGATTCATCTTGAACAGTTTGCCCATTAAACAGTATTTGTTCATTTCTAATATTCCGGACCAAAATTCAAACAAGTTCCATTTAATAAGGAAATGTTTTTTTCTTATTAAGAAGGGAGAGCGAAGTTATTGGGGTAAAGTGACCCATCCTCAAATCCTCCTGCACTGGAGGCTCAATTTATCACTTCCATGAAAATCTCACACTTCCAGCAGATGAGGAAAGTAGAACAAACAAAAATCAAGTCCCACCTTCAAAAGGAAATGTGACACTCTTTTTCCTCAGTTTCAATTGCCCTGAAACCAAAAATGTACGAAAAAATGATTCAGAATATTCAAAATTATTTTATTAAATGGGCTTTTTATGCAGATTCATTAGTTTGATTTTGTTTCCAGACCCCTTGAATTGAACAGAAAAGTTTGAAATGAAAGAGAAAAATACAAATGAAAACCAGGGACTTTTCCCCAGATACATTCCTGTGTGAAAAACATTCCTGCAAAAACTCTGTATATTATTAAATAGATGGTATCTGTGATTTTAAGCTCTAATTCCTGCTAAAATTGGAGCTCATGTTTAACTTCTAATTCAATAAGTTTTACTGCATGAAAACTAATTACATCTAAAATGCTTTTCTTCACCATCACCCTGATTCTACGAAGATTTATATTTTTGCTGCATCTTAACTATGAGAATTATCTTACTGAATCAATGAAATTGGTCCTATGTTTAAAATTAAATCAATATATGTGAATTTGGTATCTTAAAGAAAAAGGATTGTAGCAATATTATCAGGCATTTATTATCATGTCTTTATGACAAGAAGTTGAAATGGAGATGAAATATTGTTAGATTTATTTTTTTTTTAATAGTGCTATTGTCTTTTTCTTTAATAGTTATTTTCCTTAGGACTTAGCTCAGCTTTTTTTCCTCTTACACTCACTCAGGGCAGCTATCATATCATAGCCAGGAAAGATAATTGAATGAAGAATTGATTTTTATTGCCTGTAATAAAAAGCAGTTCTTATTACTTTTACAAATTACTCATAATTACAATTGTCTAGAGAATGCCTTATCACCCTGAGTGGAGTTGGAATAAGCTGGATGCACAATAGTACTTCCATGTCTGTGATTTAAAACTTGTGTTCTCATTAATGGCAATGTAAATTAGTACTACGGCAAATTAAGTTCGTATCATTTTACTGGACAGATTCTAATACTGCTGGGGAAGAATCTTAAGCAGACATGCAATTTATTTCTGAGTGGCACCATTCCTGCTGCAGCACGTGCACAGAGTCTGAGGCGTTTCTTTAATTATTAAGGAAGTAGAGTTGTGCAAGTTACACCTCATGAAACATTTTGATTATGTCTTTTAGAGCCCAAGTGTTGGAAATTCTGGAGTGTTATAAGCAGGTATCTGATTTGTCCCATTGCAGACATGCAAAGCTAGTTCCAGCATTCAGATTGCTCTGATTAACTAAAGCAGAAATTTATTGAATGGCCTTTACTGAAGTCTTGTCTTTAAATTCCACAGAAAAGCAGCAGTAAATTTGCACCTGGCACATCTGAGTTGTTTTTGTCTTGTTTATCAGGCAGTAAGGCAAATAGAGAACATATCAGGCTTTTTTCTTGCCCTTTTTTTTTTT
>VZTE01005687.1:1271372-1297486 GCA_013397775.1 Eulacestoma nigropectus | reverse complement strand
TGGTTTTTTTTTTTCCTTTTTTTTTTTTTTTTTTTTTTTTTTTTTTTTTTTTTTTTTTAAGTAGAAGGGGTAATTCTGGGTCAATTTAATATACTTGATCTATTACAGGACAGAGAGGGAAAAACTGGAATTAAGCAGAACCTCTCTCACCTCACTAAAGAAAAATGAATTGTTAAAAATCCCCTAGACAGTCAGTCCTCGTTAACTTCTATTGCAGAGGTTTGTGACTTGCTTAAATGTGTTATTCAGATAAATCAAGGTATTGATCTCTCTTAATTATAAAAAAAGTGTCTTCCAGGAAAAATGAGAACAGGTGTGGGAATGAGAGGTGGATATTTCTTCTTATGACCTCTTGTATGGCTGGGAAATATCTGGCCTTCCCTTGTTGTTGTTGAATAGTGTGACCATAAATGTGGGTTAATTTTCTGAGGAGTGCTTTAATGATAATTTAGATTTGCTGGGTTTTTTTCATATTATACTTTATATTTAATGTGTTTTAACTTGCTCACTTAAAACTTACCATCTCTAAGGCAAATCTTTATTCTTGACAGCACCGTGCAAACTTGGATTCACGATTATTTTTTACCAATTGAGTCCTTCTAATTCACTAGAACTTGCCTAATGATATAATCAATAATTTAAAGAGCAGTTTATACATTACACTTGCATATCAGATATCCAGACATATCCTAACCACACTGTGCAACACAAACATGTAGCATATATGGGCATGTGTTGGGCATCTGCAGTTATTCAATACTAAAATTAAATTATCAAAGGCCTTATTAATGTATATGGTATTTCCAATGGTCTGTGCCTTG
Source organism: Eulacestoma nigropectus (assembly GCA_013397775.1). NCBI lineage: Eukaryota > Metazoa > Chordata > Aves > Passeriformes > Eulacestoma > Eulacestoma nigropectus. The sequence goes on along the minus strand of VZTE01005687.1, from coordinate 1,296,665 downwards.
GGCACTGTTATCAATAAGAACATTTTCTGGTTTTGACAGTAAAACCCCAGCTCAAAGCATCAAAAATGCCAAAAAAAGAAGATCAACTCAGAATATTCTGTGAATTTGTGAATCTGTGATTTGTAAATCTTCCCTCAGGATGTCCCACTTGAAATTTCAGGGAAGAAATGCATACCTAGACTTACTCAATAGACTCTTGAAATGTCATTCTACACTCAACAAGAGAAGTTTTTACTGCTAATATTAAAGGGAAAAAGGGAACTATAACCTTGGAGAGAAGTCCAGTAAGTCCTGGGAACCTCAGAGCAGACAAACTGCTCCCTTTCTGGATTCAGCAGAGCGCTGTGGACTCTGCAGCTTCTTCTAAGGTTTCCCTCAGTACCCCCCTGCCCTGCATCCCTGATGCAGGGAACATCTTTAGAGACAGCTCTTTTAAAAGCCCCACAGACACAACCCCCAGTTATCCCGTTATCCCCCATGTTCACATGCCACCAGGCTGTCAAGTAACATAAAACATGTCAAAGCCATCACACACTTAGGTTTCAGCTTGCACTGCAGTCCAGACTTCCAAGGTGCTTATTTTCCAGCATGAGCCCACAGTGTCCTAGGTAGGCAAGTTGGGAGGAAAAGTTCTTCATGGTGGGGTCGTTACACTCAGGTTCTGTCTTTATATGTCCTGTAGATGTAGCAGCATTGTCATAACTTCTCTTGCTCTGTCAGTCCCAAGAACATCTGCTTTCAGGAGACCCCTTGTGAAGGAGCTCTGCAGTCACTCTTGCAGCAGGTCATGGGGAAGAACTGAGGCTGGCCCTTAGATGGAACCATGGAGTGGGTTTCTGTCTAAGACCAAAGGAAAAACTCTCTGGAAAACTAAACATTACTTTGAAAAGCCAGACTGAGGCTGAGTCTTCAAAGAGGCTGTCTTCTATCAACAGAACAACGCTCAGTCCAAAAAAACAGAAGGTGAAGAAAGATTTACCCTTAGAGAAAGGACTGAGCCAGCTAGTTCTGATGACCATAGAATGCTTCAGTGTTCACAGACTCCTGTCAGCAGGGCAGAACTAAGTGTCCAACAGAAGTCCCAGGGCCACCTCATCAAGGGATTCTCAACACACCTCTGGCTCATCCCACTTCCAAACAAAGACTTGGTGGCATCATCCAAGACATGATCCTCCCAGACCTCTCCAGGCACAGCCAGGCCTCCAAAGCCCAAGAGATGGCTTTGGTGAGTACATTCTCATGAAGGGGACAAGAAAGAGGGGGGCAGATGAGTGAAGGGCACATGGATCCTGCTAAGGGATCATACGATGTATGTGGCACTCTGGGCATGACAACTGCAGCAACAGCATGTTCCGTTTGGTCTTAAAACTTCCTATGATCACTTCAGGAACTGATGCCCCCACCCAGCTTGCTCAGGACCATCAACTACTTAAAACCCCAGTAGTCCCTGTTTACATATTGATGTGGTGTATTATCTTCTGTCCTCCTAATCATGCAAATGAATTTCAAGGTTGTTTTTTTCTTTTTCTCACAGATTTATAGAAAGGAGAGACATTGATTCAGGACACTTTCATCATGAAAATTCCAAACAAATTCGACTTGCTCAAGTAGACCAAAAGCAGATGATCTAGCAGAGAAACTGCAAGACAACTAGAAGACAGAAGTTAGAGCCTGCATCCAAAAGTACTGCGAGAATCAACTTAATAAAGTCAGCTGACAACAGCCTGGATCTATCAGAAGTTCTTGGCCTACGGATGTAGGGCAAAAAAAAGCCAGAAAATAAACTGTTAAATGCTGGACAGTCCCAGAGATACTACCAGCAGCCATTGTGGTAGGGGACAAAGCTCCATGATCCTGCAGGAACTTCATCCACTGAAACTTTTTTCAATATTTTGGGCTGTGCCTCAAACCACTACAAAAGATGGAGATAGTCCATCTCCTCTTCCAATGACTGCGATGTGTGGGAACAACATGTATGTTATCTGCAACAGGCCACATGACTGCTGCTTTTTTTCCCTCGATGATGTAATACCTCTGCCATTATAATCATTCCTTGTTCTTAATGTTCTCATACTAGGCCAATTCACCAACATTTACTGTTTCTGAAAAAAATAAATGTGTTTCAGTGTTAAAAGTGTCTGCAGTTCCTAACTCTTCATGTTTTTCTGGACCCTAATGAATTTTCATACCATTTGAACCACTTTGCTAACTAGAAAAGAGATTAGAAGCTAACCTACTCCAGTAGACAAGAGAAATTACTGTTAACAATCTATTCTAGAAATAGACACATACATCTCTACATATTTTTACATCTTACATAATTTTTTTTTTTTAATTTTATGTTATGAGGATGGCACTTAATCACTGCAAAACCTGAGTAATGAAAGTAGAAAGGGGTTTCAGACTTTCAGGAGTTTGTTGTCTCTAAGTGGTCCTCAGTCTTCCACAAGTGAACTTTCATCTTCTTTTTCTTTGTTTCTGCTCCACTTCTTCACTTTTTCCACAAACATTACTGACTTCCCCTTGGGGTTCCCCTGGCTCCCACTACTGCCTTCTCAAAGGACAGCTCCCTCCACTGTGTTAGCTCTGACTGTGCTGGTTAATTCATCTATGCTCTGCATCACTCATAGTTAACCCGGAATATGGCAAATTTGGCTGTTTCAGACCCGAAGGCTACGCTTTTTCAGTTTTTAGGTAATGTTGGGTAGGCAGCACTATACCATCCCACAGTTTTTAACTTGCACCAGTGATAGCACACACTAGAATACAAGAGAATGAGAAATTCCCACACTGCTTCTTAATTTTCTTTCTTGAAAATGGATGTAGTAGTACAGGCTGATACCTTATTGCTTTCTGCCATGAAAAGTCAGTCTTGTAAAACTAGTCATCTGTTTTCCCTATTTATAAAATTTCTTCTCCTCCAACCCTCTCTTCCAGCTGCCAAGCCACGAGCAATATTGTACTTCTTTTTAAAAGTAAATTATTTATTCTTGGACAATAGTCAAGTAGGATGTTGCAAGGAGATACCACTTTTTAAAACAGGCTGAACCATCCAACAGCAGAAATCAAAATTAAATCATAAGAATCACTGGCAAACTGTTGACATTGTTTATTCTTCCCTTTGTCTCCATTGACTCTTTAGAGGAAAAGTTCTTTACAAAAAGGCTTACCTAATACATATCCAATTATTTCTTAAATAGTGTTCTGAGTTCATGATCATTTGTGATCAGTTGTGGTTAGTGTTTTAATTGAACTTTTGCAGGGTATCTGCATGAAAATATAGCCAGTGAGACAGACACACTTGTTCTATGGGAGGTGATTGACAGCAGGGAACAGATTGACTTGGCATGTTAGTAAGACTCATTAATCTTCTTCAAGTACATACTGGGAAAACACGGAGTTCTCTCAACAAGCTGTTACCAAAACAAGAGTTTCTGGTTGAACAGTAGGGAAACTAACGGTACAAGGGGAAGTTGTAAGCAAAGAGTGAGATGCTCTTGCATGATGAAGCATTGTAATCTGGGGAGTTTGTCACTGTATGTGCTTTAATATTTGGAAGAGGGTAATGGATGCTTGTCAGAAATCAATCCATTATCACATAGGTTTGAAGTTCTGTGCTCTGAGTACAAAGCTGGATCTTAGGCATTGAAATGTTGCTACAAGTCTTGAACCAGAGATTATTTTATTAATTTTATATTGGACAAGCACACTTATTCTTAAACACAAATATATATATATATATATATGTGCTTTCATATCAATATAATGTGACAAAAGTTGGGAAACATGTTTCTTAGATGAAGCAAAATGGAAGGGTTGCTGAACGTATGAGGGCATCTTGTTGGAGAATCAATTTAATTAAAGTGGAAGAAATTACAATTTCACTTAGTATGTCTGATCAGCTCCTCAGTAGAGAGACTTTTAACATCACTCATATATGACTTGTATTAAACAAGTTTTCATTTTTCTTATACTGAACACTTAGCAGGAAGGATTTATTTTTTTTTTCTGGACTCTTAAATTACTTATTAGCTGATACTTTAACCACAGACTACATCTGCTATTCTCTGCAATCTACTCTTATAATTTTTATTTATGTAACAATGAATATATGATCTGAAAAAAACACTTTTTAACACATAATGCAGAAAGTCATTCCAGCTGAGGTGTACTGAGGTGAGACATGGAGTGAGGCATTTTGAGGGAGATACGTACACGTACACCACTATATTTATCACATGGCCCTGAAATCTATCTCTAATGCAACCAGTGTAAAGAACCTAATTTTGCAAAAGACTATGAATGTGCTTTTTATTCCCACTAAGCTCAACAGGATGCTCAGCACATGACAGAATTCCCTCGAGATAGAAAAAATGCTCGAGAGCCCAGACAGCAGTGGCCATAAGGAGGAAATGAGGCCTAAGTTCTTTCCATAAGTCTCCTTCTCACATAATAAATTAAATTTATGTACCTCACAAGCCAAAAAGCTAAGAAGATCTGAAGAAATGATTATAAGTAGTCTGTGAACATGACATTAGTTTTCTAAAGTTTTTTATCTCATTGCATCTCTCTGAAAGTACCAAAGGGACTGAACTTACAGAATTCATCATTATCTCAAACATACAGCTTAGTTCCCTGATATTTTTTCATTTGTAAAATGAAGAACAATTTTATTAATGCTGTAAATGGTACAGGCAAATTAGATGCTATGAAAAACCCCATGAAACATTCAAAGCAGCATCAGGATCTACTTTACTTACAATATATTGCCAAAAAGATGTTTCCTCTGCTTTCTTACAGGAGAGATTTTCATGTACATTCATCGTGTTTGCAGAGCTTTCTTTTCCAATGCGGTGTCAACGGAATGGTTATACACTATGAATCCTAGCAGGCCTACAGACACTCAGGGAAATAGCACAGACTGCAACACATTTAAGCATGTGGGATGTACACTGGAGCAAAATTGGACATCGTTAATAGAGGTTTCCTGGTAGCAGAACTGCTGTAATATGAATTTTTATTCAAATTTGGTTTAGCGGGCATGCTTGAGGTGTCATGCTCAGTTCTGAAATGTAAAGCTGACAGCAAGATACAATGCACAACAACACTGCACATTTCCAAGGGAGAAGTCTGCTGCATCTTCCTTGGGTCTTCTTTATTATAGTTGTCTGCAGTTCTTTACATTTCCAAATTTAGGCTCATCAATACATGTCCCTTCAAGAGGAGCAGCATGGGTATGAATTTTAGAAAGAAGGAGAAAAACAAAGACAATTTCAGTGATGTTCATCAGTGCCTCTTTTTGGGATGTTCTCTGGGTTATTATATCCTGCACTTTCATAGACCAACAAGGTTCTTCCACCATCTGGAATCAGCAGTCCTTGTGTACTCATTACTTCGGAAAATTAGGGCCATGGTTTCAGCTTTGCATGCAAACAGCAAAACTCAGATATTTGCAAAGTGTTCTTCAGGCTTCCTTGCCAGTTAGTAATGGGTGAGAGCAAAGAAGATCATATATAAGTTTGCTTAGATTTTCTGACAATGCTTGGCAAAATGCACAGTCTAATTGATCCTAAATCTTAGCAGAGATGTACCCATTAAGGTTTCCTTAAGTTTTAGGAGGAGTAAAAAAAAAACAAGCAAGCAACAAGGACCAAAAATGACCAGTTTACAGACAATGGAAGTGTAAAGTACAGTTCAAAGCTGCTCAGAAGTGTCATTATGGACATCTTTAAGGTCTTTCCCAGTCCAGGCCATTCCATGATTCTAAACTGAAAAGTCAAGTTTTGGTCTCCATTTGAACTGTTTGGAAGGGGTTTTGTTCTGCATCTTATATCAATGCCTAATCCTCTATGCTACGCTACAAAAAATCAGAGAAGCTGTTAAGAACCTGGCCTTTGCCATCTAGGTAACTTTACCCCAATTAGACAGTAAAACCCTATTGTATCTACTCTGCCCTGTGCTCGTTTCCAGCCATAAGTCCAGTGTTCAGCTGGCTGAGGTTTCCCTGGACCTCTCACTTCTTTTCATGCTGCACGTTGTATCATCCCCTTCCTGCCTTCCCCTTTCACCCACATGCTCCCTTAAATCAGATTTCTCTCTTTGGCAGGTCAATGTTAGGCTCTAGACCTCTCCATCAAAGAGCAGAGAGTTTTAAATGCCTTGTTGGACATTGTTCCAACATCTCCAAACCACAGTTTACACCAAACAAGGTTCCTCTGAAGTACAAAATCCTGAGCTAGGCATTGATGTGTGCCCATAGATCTGAGATTTAGAATCCTGAAAACTTCCCCTGAGGCCCCACCATATGCACCCAAATAAAAAAGGATGGTGGTGGTGTTGAGATAAACAGGTCCAGTGAAGTTTGCTGAAGCCTATACTGGAGATGAAAAAAAAAAAAAACCTGGAAATTTCTGTATTCCTCATCCAATGACATTTGAAGAACCAAAAATGGTCTGTGCTTCTGAAATTAGAAGCTTTATTTGAAAATGTTTAAGGAAGAATTTGTCTTGTACTTTAGTTCAGCTTTTGCCACTTGCTGTTTCTTGAGAAATTTCTGTCCAAGATTTCAGACCAGTTCTTCATCCTTACCCTTCCTTCACCTCCCTGATCTTCTCTACACTCTGTGAAGCTCAGATGGGAGCACTCAAGCCAAATGTCTGTGTCAGCCCCCTCACCCACATATGCGCTGAATGAAGGCAAATAAAAGAACAAACAATACCTCAAATGGAGTACCAGAATAAAAGCCTTATAAACCTATGGGTGATGGCCATCACAGAAAGAAGCTTTAAAATGATGACTAAAACCATTTCAGAACCTGAGATAAATGTGGATATGCCAGGAAAAGAGATGCATTATTCAGGCATTGCTCCAAGAAAGGTAGCTGTAAAGCTTTAGGCGCAAGTATTGTAGTTCAAATCCTTCAGGACAGGGTTTGAAATGGAACCAATCAGTGAAAGAAACATTAAAACCAATTAAAAATAATATCCTTATATAGGACACCTGGTGCTGTTAATCGAGCCAAAATAGTTTCAGTAGCACCAAAAGTGCTTATGCAAAAGCAGTTATCTGAGAAACTGCTGCTGAGTTCTCATACCACTTTCACAGACAGGCAGAAGAGGCTGTTATGCTCATGCAGAAAGTGCACAGTAATGGTTTAGTTATTACCAAATAATTCCTGTATTGCTAATTACATGGAGCATTTTGAATAAATTATTCATATGCAGTTTAACCTTTTTAAAACAAATGTTTTTAATCTGTTTTTAATCTGTTGTAGGCAGCCCCTGTTTTGTTCAAGCAAATGCTCCCAGAGTAAATAGTACTGATGCTGGTAACTAACATGGGCTATTTTAGGGGAGAGGTACTTCAAACATCCATTTCTTCCCTATGTGTGGGTGCCTGGCTCTGCTAAATTGTAGCACAGACCATGTAGTAAGTAGATTCAGCAATAAAACTGACTGTAAATTAATCGAATGTTGTCTTTGTCACAATGATGGATCACGTACAGGCAAAGATCTGACACTTTACAAGTTAGAAGGGACTATTTCTTCTACTTATTTGCTCTATTTTTCAAAATTCATATGGCAATTCACCTAGAAAACCTCAAAATTGTTGGTTGGTAGAATTGGCAAGTCTGTTTTCACTTGACATTTGAATTGTAGTTGAGGTATTATGAAAAGCTGCCTAACTGTCTAGGTGCTGAGCACCTTTGCAATGCAGTATAAATTATTTTATTACCCATGATTTATATGTGTTTTTCCTCGTCTTCTGAGTTTTGCTAAGATTAGACTTTCAGTTATTATTTATTTCCACATCTCTGCAAATATAAAAAGTGAATTATTCATTTCTGTGTGATAGCCTCATATGGTTGGGAGGGATATCAGAGGCTATCTCATCTATCCCCTGCCCTAAGAGGCATCAACAGCAGATGTATTAGTCCTGACAGATGCTTGTTTAAGGTCTTCTCATAGATTTCCAGTGATGGAGTCATCACAGTGTCCCAGACAGTCTGCTCAACGTTTCTCTACCCACAGCTCAAAAGAGGGTTTGTTTAGGATTTTTATCCCCTAACGTCTTTGCTTTGATTGAAACTCATTTCTAATACTTTCCCGCACTGGCCTGAGGAATGGATTCCTCACCTTCACACAGGAACAGTTATTTTGGTATCTGAAGACCACTACTGCTCCCACAACAGGGTATTAATTTCCTTCATTTGTTCCTCATAAACCATATTTCCTTGTTCTTCTGAAGGTTCTCTAGCTTCACTCAGCCCCAAGTGCAAAATGTGGTAGTTCATCTTCAGTGGAATTTCACTCCAGTCTCTATGATGTGGCTGTCTAGAGCAAAGTCACCTTTTCATAGGCTCCTTTTATACCCACCAGAGAGCTCATCCCCTCCTTAAAATCAGCAGCACTCCAGGCACAAATTGTTTCAGAGCCCCGTCCAACCTGGCCTTGAAGAATTCCAGGGATGGGGCATCCACAGCTTCTCTGGACAACCTGTGTCAGGGCCTCATCACCCAGTGTATCACTAGCCCATTTTGAGAGACTGTAAATCAGTTTATTTTCCATGGACAAGCTACACAATCAGTTGTTCTTCATGCTAAACATACACGTAAAGATGTCAATTATTCTCGAGGTGTTGTATATTCCACATCTTATGTCAATCTAAATTAATGTGGGAGTCTAAATAAACTTACTTCTGGTCCATCTGCCTTTGAATGCATATAAATGTAATTCTTATCTTCCCTGAACTCTGAATAAATTCATTCTCCAGAACTCCAGGCCTCACTCCAGTGTCTATGCTTCACAGCTTGGTGGCATAGAACTCTTCTACAAAAAAGTGGTGGTTTGCAGAAAATCCATGGGGATCAGGACACCTAAGGCCCCAGCCAAGACCATTTACTGATTTCAGTCTTAGACAAATCTCTTTCTTTGTTTCCCTTTTATCTCTATCCTTTCAGATCTCTGGGACAAAGAATATCTCTTTCTTTGTGTTTCAGTCTCTGCTAGGACTTCTGACTGCTATTGGAAACCAATTAATAATAATAATACATTAAACTTATAATAAACCTGACATTTACAGAAAGAAAAGCTACTCATTTTTATTTCTGAGTATGTTAAATATAAGGCCAAATATATCCTATTCTAGGAATACTTTTGTATCAGAGGGAGAATTTCTGGCCCATTGAAAAAAAAGTGAGTTTTGCAGGCACAATTTTAACTGAAATCTATTATTAAACCCAAAAAGAGCAAGGTGTGACAGCAGGGTGCAATGTACCAGGTTTTTTTATCAGATAATTGTAGAATTAGACACGGAGGAGACTCTTCTTAGGTTTTAGAGGATTTTCTTATGGATTGTTCCTCTGGCTGGTTTTTCAATACAGTACCCATTTCTCACAAGTTTAGAGTTCACATTGTGTCGCTTCTTGTGTCTACCTATGCTGGATCTAACAGTTTGGAAGCGTTTTCTGATATTCTGTTTACAGTTTGCTTTATTCATAGAAATGTCCCTTTAGAGCTGCATTTTAAAGGCTTATCTATTTCATAGAAACTAATGCACTTTTCATTTTCTAGTATTTGGTATTAAACACAGATAGCAATCTTTGAATTTTTTTGCGGAAAAGGTTATTATTTTTCTTTTTATCACATGGATGTCTGTAAGTAACATGTAAAATTATCTCTGCTCTTCTCTTGTAGAATTGCAGACACATAGTGCTTGACTGCAAAGCTCTGTAATTTTCATGTTGTTTTTTTTAATACCCTGCATTTAAAGTTTCACATCTGCAGATCTGAAGAGGAGGATGTAAAATAAAAAGCACACAGTGTTCTCAGGAAAACAAAAGAGGAGTGGGTGGGTTTAGATAAAATGATTGCCTTGTACCTCTGACACTGATTATTTTGTTTGGTGGTGCATAAGGCTCTGAAGGAAAGGGTTCATTTGGGAGAGACATCTGCACTCTGCATTTGCCCAGTACAATGGGATGCAGGTTAGTCTCTGGCTGAAGGAAGAATTCAGATAGATTCAGGCAGAAATGAATGTTCAGTGTTAAGCAAAGAATGCTACATTCCAGAATGGATGTTAAATGATGTGTCAGGCAGCTCTAAAGCAGACCCTCTAAAATGAAAAGGTAGCATTGCCTCCATGTCCTACTTGCTTATTTGCACTGAAGCATCAGTGACAAAATATAGATTGTTTCTCTGATTCTATCCAAAGCAAGGCTTTGATTATCCTCAGCTGCCAGGCAGACTAAGCCCCAGGTATTATCACAAGACAGACTTTCAACTCAAGACATAGTTTACATTGAATTTGTGGTCAAAACATTTATAGCTGTCCTGGGTACAGGCAGATTCATAACTAGAACCCAAGATATTTTTTCAAGTAAGAGGGGTTTTTTGTTGGTTTTTTTTGGTTTTGTTGGGTTTTTTTGTTTGTTTGGGGTTTTTTGTTGTTGTTGTTGTTGTTTATTTCTTGTATTTTTAAAGCCAAACTTTGAAAGGCACCTTTTTCTACACAAATTACAAGGATTTCTCAGGGAAGAGGAGGGTATTCGTGTGTAGAAATGAGAAATTATGAGATTTCACTATAGTAAGCCTGAACGGAATACGTTTTTTTCTTACCGGTCAGTGAAAACAAGGTTACTTGAACTTCTTGTTGAATAATCAAAAAGCAATATACTATATGCCCATGTAAAACTTGTCTGATTCAATATTTGCTTTAATTAGGCTTGCTGTAGCAGCTAGGGATCCCTTTAGAGAGCCAGCATTTCAGGTTAGGATTCCACTGAAAGATTTTCCATGCCAATTTTAAAAAAATCCCTCCCCCACCTTCCTCACCTTTCCTTGTTAAAAAAAAAAAGGCAAATTTTAAGCATTGAAATCATACTCTCATCATCAAATACTAATGAAAAATATTTCAAAGCATGGTGTTCTATACTCTTGCAGAAGGCTAATCTAAGGGACAGAGAGGTTACACAATTTAATCGAGGTAATGTGACATATTAAAGGGAGAGTCAGGACTGGAACATAAGAGGCTTGCTTTTTTTTATCCTGGAAATATACATAATTATCATCTCATGCTTAAGAATAGCATGAGAATAATCTGCTGCTCCTATTATTTTTTTTAATATGATTCCAAATGGGTGGTGTTAAGGACCATTTAGACAAAAGTCAATGCTTCCAATTTGTTGGAAAATCCTTGTTCTTTTGAAAGAAGACTGAATCTGTCTGAAAATATTTTATGCCAGAATTTTCTGCAGAGTAGAAGCTCTCAAGAGGCATTGAAATTGGCAGCCTGGCTACATGTATTTCTACAAGGATATCGGATTTACAGGACTGCAGCAGAGATTTCATAAAGTCCCTGGTTTTAGGGCAAATCACCCAGGAAGACTCGCCCAGGAGTGAAGACTTCAAATCTCCACAGTGTCTGGCTCTAAGTGCTATCCTGCCTCACAGCTAAAACAGCACCAGAGGTGTCTCACAGGGGGCTGCATCTGGACTGACACATCTAATTTCCTTTTTTTAACTTTTTCCAAAATATTTCCAATCACTACCAGCTTAGAGCACAGTAAAACCCCTCTTCCTCTTCTCGGGTTTAAGAGGACAACTGAATAAGCATCAAAAACATCTATTAAACCACCTTACAAAGGTTCTTGTCCCCTCAGAGCCTAATAAAACAGCCTTCAGGTGTTCCAGCTTTAAATGAGACAATAAACTTCACCACACTGGGGTTTTTTAGGCTCTTTTTGGATCGTTGGTACACTAAGTCTTTTAACATTCCCAGTTTCAGTTCCAAGCAGCAAAGTGTAAAAGCAATGGATGCCTGTTTCTAATGCTTCCAAAGCATTCCCCAGAAATCAAATATACTGCTAGGTAATTTTTGTGCTTCTTTTTGGGTGAAGATTCTGCTTTGGAATTAAAATCCTTACTCCTCTAGATATTCAGATGTTTACAGGTCTGACATTGAAATGTATCTTTTGGGTACACTGTTATTTACACTCCACTTTCTAAGCCTTCTCTATCAAAAATGCTGAAGGAATGGACTTTCTCCTGGTGGTCTTCAGCAAAGAAAATGCCACATTGTTTGTCAATTATTTGTCACTACTGATGCACCTCAGAATCCAGGAAAAGCAACAGGACTAGAAACAAAATGGGAAAGATATGAAAAAGAGAACGTGAAAGAAAACCTGAATAAAAGCCAAAGGTGTAGAAAACACTGAATTAAAAAGACTAAAGAAAAAAAGTGAAGTAAGTCAATGGAAACAAACAGAGAAAACAGCTCAAAACGAGAAAAGAAATAATGATGCTGCTTCTTTCAGTGTATTAAAGGAATGGTAAACCTAAAGCAGAAAAGTTCAGGAAAAAAAATAATGAAAGCAGAAAAAGACACCATAAAATGGTGAAGAAAAATAAAACCAAGAAACGCTATAATAATTCCAAGTATCTTATTTACAGGGAAGTGCTTGTAAATATGCCTTCCATATGCTTATAAATATTAATGTTACATATTAAACATACAATAAAAAGGCAAGCAGAGGAAAGAATCTAGCTTTAATGTGATTGTGATTTTCTAAGCTGTGACACTCTTTAGCATTGACATAATACACCAGGAATTTAACTGAGCATGAAACTTAAGCATATGCTGATATTTAAGCATTTCAAGGATCCCATTCACTGCTGCAGCTGATTAAAGCAAGTAGATGCTTAAATGCATTGCTGGATTAGGGTTTCTGGGGACAGGTTAACTTGCAATGCCTACAAAAGAAGATAATATTTTAAATAACATCTATTTCTCTTACTCAAAGCCTTTTTATGACAGCATAGGTTTCTATGCAAATATTTGGGATCTCTTTTCAGTTGAATCTCAGCACCACACACTGAAAATTAATGAGGATGGGAGCTTGAATTTGAAGGGATGGGACTTGGAAAATGCAGAGCAAAATTGCATAGGCACAGGATTATTACTTCAGTACATCCTCTAATTCATTCTAAAAAACAAGGTGACAGCAAATACCAGATTTCCTAGTCTGTGTTCTTGTTTGCTAGCAGATCTCGTCTTAAATCCCGCTTATATTACGACTTCTTTGACACAGCACTCAGATAGGGGTAGATCAGCAGCATCAGTGCCAAACTGCACAATTAATCTAAGGTGACCTGAGTAATTCAGCTAAATGAGGCATGATCTGAATATGACAAGGTAGAAGGCATGCAGAGAAAGGGAGCAGAGCACGAAAGGAGAGGATCTCAGCTCAAAACAAGGCACAAAGATTCAGGTTCACTATTTCCCTGCACTTTTTATATTTATTTGCCTCTCTGTACAAAGTGGATGTCACACGCTACAAAAGAACAAGTAAATGAAAATGCATCTCCGTGGTGCTGTTCAGTGGGAAAGTAGGACAGGGCTGTAATTTAACACATGGGACAAGGCTATGCTAAAAAGCAGCCAAAACCCTGCACTTTAGCAGTATTATCTCTGCTCTCTCAGACCTCTTCACTGTAACTTCAAGCTTGACTCTCACAATTTGTATAAAGATGACAGTCAATTGAATCTCCCTTTCAACAGCCCTAATAGCTCATCGTCTTTTTTTCTGTCTGATTCATTTGTGTCTTTCCATGGTACATTTTCTCCAGCTGAAAAACCTGTATAAGATTTTCTTACCCCATCATGCCCCAGGCACCTGCAGCCTGTGTCTCACAAGAATAATTCAATACTTCAGTTCTACCAGTGCTGCTTTTGCACCATATCTCAGACTTCTGAAGTGAGCTGAGTTTTTAAAAAAATTTTTTTTTTTTTTTTTAAATCCATAAAGTAATTCTGCAGTTGTGTAAAGAGAAGTGTGACACATGGGAAGGGATAAGGAGCTTGGAGCACAGCATTTCAAGTAAACTGGTGAAAAAAAAGAAAAATATCTTCAAGATCTTGTGAAACCTCAGCCAAGGAGGGTGAAGTATCAGCCAAATAGCAAAAGAAAAAGCAGCGTTGAGTGACAACTAACTTTACCCCGTTATACGCAGAGTTTAGTGAGCTGTCTAAAATCCGTAAAAAAAGCAGTGAAAGAGTCTGAATGCCCTAATAAATCACAGTGCCCTAATAAAACATCATTATTTATCCCTCTATTGATGCAACGTTCAGAATAATAATTCCTCAGGTTTTTCTGTAACAGGAGCAGGCGCGTGCTCAGGCAGCAACATTATGCACTTTTGATGATGCCAGGACATCTTTCAGGCAATTGTCTCCTTTTATACCACTGCTATTAGGATCACAGTTTAGTTCAGAGCAATTTAAATGTATCCTTATCTCTTTCTTACATCTCTCCAATAAATCTTATCTGCTGGCTTCGTGGACGAGGGGGTGGTAGAGCAGATTGTTGTAAAAGGTGTTTGCTTTACAAGCCAGGGTAAAATTTACACGTTACGTTTCCAGCTGCTGGAAATGTGCCTTTTTTCATATGCAATTCAGTCAATCCTTTTTACAATTTCTTTTTATTTTATTATTTTATGAAGAGAGCTCTTGCAGTCCATTATAAGCTGCTACCGGAATCAATTAAACATGGCACAGTAGAACTGCAGAACAAAAGACAGAAGCTTTGCAGGATACAGTGTGTTCCGTTAATTAGTCCATTACGAATTAGTGGCAATTAAGATCAAAATCTTTTTCAGTGATTTGTGCTAGTTTATGTATGATTGAGCCAGCAGATGAATTGCATAAAATGACAAAAAGAAGGAGGAGTGAAACAACAAGTTCAGAATCCATACTGGATATTTCTCAAGCCCCAGAATTGAAGCAGAGGCTGAGAATGGCTGGGGCAGAGAATATGACTAGCTCATAATTACAGATATTCGGTGTGTAGGACAGGAGTAGGCCTGGTCAGACGCTGTGTGGTTCTGGTGGAACTTTGCTCTGGAAATCACAAGGGTCATAAGCACCTCCTGAAAATATGCAGAGGGAGCATCTGGATTTTAAAGTGCACTTTTCTATGTGGTATTTAAATGCCTCCAAGACAGCAGTGATGGAGCCACCTCATCTGCAATTTGAATCTAGGAATTTTTGTTTTCAAAGTGAAAATCATATGCCGCATTTATTGAGCTGGAAAGAAGAAGCCCACAAAACCTAAGTTAGAAAAGTTTGTAGAGTGTGGAAGTGCATCTTGTTTCCTACAAGAAACACACCATTTCTGAGTCTAATTATCTCTGACCAGTTCACAGACCTCCCAGTTATCCACTTCTTAAAGAGAATTTTTCCACCATATACTTTTCTTTTGGTGGACTACAGTTTATTCAATTGTCCCAGTCCACCTCCTGAGCTGGTTCCAGAAATCAAGGTCACGATGTTGCATTTGACAAAAATAGGTGTACAAAGGCCACCCTCAAAAAAATTTTTGTACAATGGATAAAGTAAACATAATAAAATGCCATTATGGCATATTAGGCTTTTTGTGTACTGTGAAATGCTTTGAATGCAAAGGGAATTGCTACATTTCCAAATCCTGGAATGTCCCCAGATTTTCTGTCTCTGAAAAGACATTATTGCCAGTGAAAGGAAAAAAAAATTAATATATATTTAAGGTATTTTTTAGTCACTTATAAGATACCTTCTTTACGAATGCATGAGGAACCAGACTACTGGATAAATTGATACTTGGACCTCAAGAGCTATGAGTCAGTCAGAAGTTGTTACTGTCTATTGGCCATTTCAGAAAGGAAGTTAAAGAGTCCACATCCCTGTAGGCAGAACATCATCCCAGGAACCAAGGTATACTCTCTGCTGTTATTCCTGCTACCACTCTCCATGCTCAATGATGGAAATGACCTTAATTTTCCCCCGTTGAGGCCATGTCTTTCTATGCAGGCTGAGCTGCTCTGACAAGCCAGCTTGGGTAACTGCACTTGGTGAGACACACGTGGCTTGCAGAGCACAGCGAGGACTTGACACACCAAAAGCCAGCAGTGTGCCTGCTTCTACCATCAGTAATGTCAGACACAAATGCTAAAAAGAATCCCGTTTTCTGGATGTACAGTGCATTTATGTACAGCTGTATGTCCATGAAAGAGATTCCATGTAAATTTCATATGAATTATGGACTCACAGAATCATAGAATGGTTCAGGTTGGAAGGGACCTTAAAGATCATTTACTTCTAACCCTCCTGTCATGGGCAGGGACATTTTCCACTAGACCAAGCTGTTCAAAGCCCAAACCAGCCTGGCCTTGAACACTTCCAGGGATAGGGCAGTCACAGCTTCTCTGGGCAATCTGTTCCAGGGCCTCACCACCCTCACATTAAAGTATTCCTTCCTGATATCTAACCCATACCTGCTCTCTTTCTGTTTAAACCCATTCCCCCTTGTCCTATCCCTACACACCCTCACAAAAAGTCTCTCCCCATTTTTCTTGCACATGAAATTAGGTTAATAAGTCTTTTTAAAAGGTTTTTTGCAAACTCGATGTTTCTTCCTCTTTGTTTTCTAACATGTTAGCTTCATCTCTCTGAAAGTAACGAGTGTGGGCATAATACAGGCACAAGGGTAGGAAAGCACAGCTAGATCTGTCAGAGCTTGAATGCACAGACCCTACTGGAGCTTACGTAACTGCCTCTCTGTGCACACATTTTTGGAGCACAGATGTAGTAAAAGCCTCGCTCCCCCGTTAACATTTTAAGCGCAAAGAGCAGAGCTGCCTCACTGAAAAAGCAACATACAAGCACAGTGAGTTGCTCTGAGCTGATTTATTACTGCTCCATTATGATTCTGCAGAGATGCTTCTTTTTACAGTAGTTTTTCATAACTCACAATTCCTGTGTACAGTTATACATACTGCACATGCACCTCTGTTTTTCAACACATAATCACATGCCTGTATATTCATATATAGGTCAGCATAGAGATACATACAAGATTTAAGTGGTATGGCACCCTAGGTGACAATAAATTCTTGAGCATCCAATAAGGAACACTTGCTTTTATATACTTACTTTACATACTTATATATTTTTCA
This sequence comes from Eulacestoma nigropectus, assembly GCA_013397775.1. Classification (NCBI taxonomy): domain Eukaryota; kingdom Metazoa; phylum Chordata; class Aves; order Passeriformes; genus Eulacestoma; species Eulacestoma nigropectus. The sequence continues at coordinate 1,279,677 of VZTE01005687.1, read as the reverse complement.
GAACATAACTGAAATTGCAGAATATATTTTAGCATTAGTAAAGAGCCATTTCATGGACACACCGTAAAACTCAGCAACAGGTAGGATTTTGGACACTTTCAGCACAGACTTTTCCATGCACTGCATGTTGCTGCCTGTTCCCAGGCTTACAATCCCCACCAGGTACATGCCAGGCTCCTACCAGAACAGACTGAACTCTTCCCCCCACCCAAAAAAAAATATTTAAAAGATCCAGATAAGCATCTCACTTCATTTGGAATTGTAGAGCTTCACAACCCTGGGAAGGCAAGCAGAACTCAGCTGAGATCAAGTGTCAGTGACCAAAAGACCAACACAGAAGATGGTGGCAGGCACCAGCTCCTTCAGCAGGCACCAGCAGGTATCAGGGCTTCATTATCCCACAGCACAACCTTTTATACCCTTCTTCCTGTATCACTCACATGCTTCTTGTTACAGAAATCAACACACACCTGCATTCCAAGTTGTTTTTCTTTTTTCCCAGGGATACAGCTGTAGCCTATCAAAGTCGAGGCTGCAGCCCATTCTTGTATCCCCACCATCAAGACTGTAGCTGTGTGCCTCAGCTTCCACTGTAGTCATTGGAGATATGGGATCCAACCTCAGCGCCTACAAATAGGGCACTTTTGTGGTGCTATCTGGGGATGACTCAGGCATCCAGCCTGTCCTCCAGACACTCTTCCAGAAAGCTCCAGGGATCATGTATTTTGTGTTATTTAAGCCAGTCTCCTAGTGCAACTTAGATCCTCAAGGATGCATCAGGTGGCACTAGAAACCTATTTTTAAGGAACTTAGTCTTTGTCTACTTTCAGGTGAGCTGAATTTCTCCCCAGGTTCTTTCAAGTGTATTGACTAGAGGAGCAATAAATTGTAAAAAAAGTTGCAAAATAACTTCAACAAGTCAAAAAAATTATCTATATATAACAATGGGGTTTTTTATGAGGAATTCCCTTATGTCAAAGTGAGTTAAATGCACTCTTCTTGGATCTACCAACCTGGGCAACTCAAGGAGCTGAGAAATTGTCCCATTGGTTTACATGGAATTTAGACAGCAGATAGCCCACAAATAACTGTCCATGGTATTTCCGGTCTGGTTGAAAAGGAGAAATACAAGCTATTCAGAAATCATCTCAGCAAAATAACTTTCTGCAAAGAATGGCATTTAGACAGTCACTGAAGTACAACATCCAAGAACATAAATGTTACCCACAACCCAATTTCGTTTTCTACAGCTTGCTTTGAGTCTTGCCCAACATGTCCATATAATCTCCGTGTTTGTGGTGTTATAACTAAATACCAGATTTGCATCACCTCCACAGACTTTCTATTTGCTGACTTCATAAGCTAAATCAAATACATACAGTGTGTGAAAGTACAATACTTATCATCTTGTGTCATTTTCATGAAAAATTACTAGGAGCCAATTATTTCCCTAAATTTAGCTTAGAGATTTGTGGCAAAATAGTTACAGAAAATGAGTTTCTTAAATCTGTGCCAGTGCAATGGCTACAGATCTCTGGCTCCTCAATGACAGCCCTGTGTCTTCAGCTGATACTTTGCTTAGGAGGGCATACCCATGTCTTGCTTCACTTCTTTAAAGGCAGCTAACCATTCTGCAGCAGGGAAAGCAGCCTACCATTATTAAGCATTCTCACTATAAACCTCTGAAATCTTATTCTGAAGCATCTGAGGGTCATTTTAATTGCAGTCACTCACTCTCTAGCACAACAACCCTAGGAGTGCATGTGGTTTATTGGATCATTCCTTCAAACTCTGACTGGAGCTCCCCAAAAGTGCTTGTTGTCTGAAAAGTGACAGTAAAATGACATTGTAGGCGCCTATATATCTTTTCCCGATGGATTCCAGATCCAATTTTCTCAGTTCATGAGTGAAAAGAGGCTTATTTTCTCTTCCCCCTCTCACAAACACAGCCTGCAATCTGAAAACCAAGCAGAGTTCTTCTTTCTTCTTGCCTCATTACCAGTAATAAAGATCCTGCAAGCAGAGTTTTACCTTTCTAATGATGAAAATACATTCTAATTTGGGCTTTACTTTTGACTTTATTCCTCTAATCACATCAAGACTTTTTCCTGTCAACGGGATAAACATAATAAGGGCCAATATCTGAATAGGAAGAGGTCACTATTATGAGGCCATGTGTCATAGTATAACAGCATTTCACAGAGACTTGTTAATGTGTCAAAAAAAAATTGATGTGTGGAAGATATTAAAGTTTGGGTTTGAATTTCTTGGCTTGAAATATCAATTTGAAAGAGGATCAGAACTGGACTCTAATGCCAGCAGGGAGTCACACTGCTTTGTGAGAATAGCAGGAGAGAAAAATCCAGAAGAAAAAAAAATTGTGAACACAACGGAATACAATGTTTGGCTTTAGACCCTTGACAGCACCATTTTTATTGAACCAGCCATAATTTTTTCTCCTATTTTTCAATGAACTAGTGTGGAGAGCAAATGGTTCCTTTAGGGCAGTGTGGAGTAGTCAACCAGGATCACTCTAATGGGATTGCAAGTGACATTTCACTGGCCTTCATTCCAGGTAGATGTTTCTGCATCAGCAGGTTCTTTTCAATGCCTCTCTCACATCTCAAAAAGCCAAGAAGCTGTTTCCAGCAATTACCTTGACCATATCTGACCAGGCCAAACTGTAATCAGTTCATATTACTCTGTCATTTTGAAACTAGAGGTGGGAGAAAGTTGGATTTGAGAGCAGTAGTGGAGAGAATGTAAAAAATTAATATATCATATTATTATTAGTAATAAACCATCAGCCAAATATAGTGATCATAAAATAGTCACGAACCAAAATCAAGGGGTGTGAAACAAATCCTCTAATCTTCTTGCTTCACATCACACTGCTGTATTTTCTGGTAGATTGCACAAAATGCTCTTTGTGCTCCTGCAGTTGCAGGACTTTTTTTTTTTTTATTTATTTTTAATGTGTATACTGCTGTTAACCTCACCAGCACTACAAAATCTCATAGTTCATTGCAAAATGTAGTGCAATGCACTTCACCATTAGGATTAGATATGGGTGATTATAACAATAATCTTGTGCATGTGCTATACATCTGTACAATCAAGCCATTCTTTTTTAAATATTAAATGGCCTCTTGGGGCAAAAAGTAGGTTAATCAAAATAATACTGTCAAGTAGAGAGTACAGACCTTTTTATAAAAGAAAATTAAGTAGAACTGGTAATTATAAGTAGTGTACAACCTTTCAATGTAGTCAATAAGAAAGTCAATTTGCTTAAAATAATGAGGTATTCTGGCATGAACAATCTGTTCATACTTTGTTCCCAAGAGCCTCAAGAGGGAATCAGAGCCCTAGCTGACATTTGATACTTTCTGTCAATTTATCAGCTCGGTGTCAGTCTGAGTTTGTAAGATGGTGGTAGAAGGATGCTTGGGGACTGATAGGAAAACAGAGTTGGTTTCCAACGCCTGAGCTTATCCTTATTAAAAATAAATAAACCCCTCACATTTCCATTCACACTCCCTTTGAAATGAACTTGGGATATTTAGATAAGGTGTTAAACTAACAAGAATAACTAGGGTAATAATAATAATAATAAATGTAAGCAATATTTGGGAGAGCTGAGGAGATCTTAAATTTTGGGCTTCTCTAATGGAGATCTGTTTGCAAATTAATGAGTATGGGAGAAAACAAATTACCTCCCATTTTCCAATTCTCTCTGAGGTCGTTCCTGTGCTGCCAGAAGCTGTCAAGGGCCGGTCTTGGTAAGAGAAGATACTAGAAAACATCATTTTGGTGGCTAGTTCAAAACATCCATGAAAGTATACAGATTTAAGCCCAAACCATGAAGGTTTTGTTCTCTTCTGCTGCCTTGCCTTCAGACACACCTGCCTTAGGAAGCTTTTCTTGGAGAATAGAAACAAACAGCCAGATAACTGGCAAAGGCTTAGGGTCGTATAAATATGTGGTTATGGCAAGTTATCCTTCTGGTTTTTACACATTGTTCATGGCCAACCTGGAGAGATTTGGGCATCCCACAAATCAATTGTTCTCCATCAAAAAGCAGTATCAGCACGACATATAGTGATAGGACAAGGCAGAATGGGTTTACGTTAAAAGAGGAGAAATTTAGATTAGCTATCAGGAGGAAATTCTTTACTCAGAGGGTGGTGAGACGCTGGAAGTCCAGCGAACAAGTTGCCCAGAGAAGCTGTGGCTGCCCCATCGCTGGAAGTGCTCAAGGCCAGGTTGGATGGGGTTCTGAGTAACCTGGACTAGCGGAAGGTGTCCCTGCCCGTGTCAGGGGGATTGGGACTCAATGGACTTTGAGGGACCTTCCAACCCAAACCATTCTGATCCTATGATTCTGTGACTATTAGGAGAGAGGTCTGGGAAAGAGCTATTTGTACGTATGCCACATAGAGCTCACAGCTAATTAACAGTTTGTGGTTAATGAGAATTCATGATGATTCATGCTAATGTTTACTGGTTCATTAAGATGTTGTGTTGCCTGTTCGAATGGTTTGAGGAATCACTGATGTCTGAATGGAGATGATCTTCAGATCACCAAAATCAATCTTTCAGCTAAAACAGCCATCCAGGAGAACAGCTCAATGAGACAGACAGCCAAAGCAGGGCAGTGGCCGGTCCATAATCTCAAATCTTACTCAGTTATGGCCAGGTGGGAAGGGTCAATTACCCTGTGCTGAGAGGACTCATGGTGGAGGTGAGACAAGGCATTGCCACCATCACCTCTCAAAATAACCCCTGAGGATGTGCCTGTGAGAGCTAAAATATAACACCACATTTCTGCAGTAATAGAGATGTTACTAGAAAAAGGGGGTTTCAGTACTGGTGATCCTTTTGACTGTGACACAGCTTAGGAGAAAGTAGATATCTCACTGAGGGCAAAAGGGGGCTGAAGGAAGAGAGGAGCAGAGAACCGTGAAAGCTGAGATGACTGCAAGGTCATCTACTCATTCCAAAGTCTGTCTGAGCCAACTGAGGAATTGAAGTGTCCTTCAAAGAAAAGCTTGTGCACATTTGCAAACAGTTCAGGGAAAAGCTACTGAAAGCAGGTACTTCAAGAGCAAACAGTGGAGGTTTTGAGCTCCTTGTACAGCACATCCCAAGCAATGCCAGCTTGTACAGAGCCCAGTGCAGGACCTGGGACCTGGGGAATTTTCTCACTTCATGACAGCAAATCCTTGCCCTCACTACTGCTCTGCCATAATTGTAGCAAAAGGCTGCCCAATTTCCTTCAACCTCCAAGGTTTATTTATCCTGGCAAAGGAAGAAGTAAAAGTATTTGTTTTCCCAGGCCTCCTCACAGGCAAAGAGGGACATGCCAGGCATTCCTGGGAATGTGCAGAGCCATGCACAGCCTTGATGCTTTTAACCTTCTCTGCATGGATGCAGAAATCTTCTCTGAGACATCCCTTCAGGAAATCACAGCCTTCCCCAGAGACATTTCTATGTTTCTCCTGGTCATAAATGTGGATGCAGTGTGTCCATTGAAATGGAAATGCTCTGCAAAGTCCCAACACCCAAAAAACTTCCCTCAGGGGATCTTTAAAAACACTTGATTCCTGCTACTGTCTAGCCTATATGGAAGGTAAATATTTGCTCCTCAGAAAGGTTTTTCATGTTTCCCAGTGTTGAATGTTATCCCTAGCAAGGCCACTAGCACTTTTTTTTGGTTTGGCTAAAAACCAGATATATTACAAGTTCTTTCCAAAACACTCAGCACTACATCAAACCAATCTAGTGAGTCACAATAGGCAGGACACAAGCAGCCTGCTTTAAAGGCTGGAACCAAACAGTTAAAGAATAGTTAAAGGATAGAAAGCTTTATTAGTCTCTAATGTAAAACAGAAACAAGAGTTTCCTTACCATGAGGTTTTCCTTAAAGAAATATTTGACTCCTTTTCCAAACAGAACACTTAGGCAGACTGTGCAAATTTCCAAAATAAAGTAAAAGAAAAAAGTACTGACTTTAATGTGTTACATTTCAGCCTGTCAGCATCCTCACATATTTTTTTCTGGAGTGACCAAGCACAGAAGGCATCAATCAGGAAGTTCTTACAGTTCTACAGATAAGAAAATCTAGGGAAAAAACCCCCAGATTTCAGTCTAATGTTCCTTTTAAATCTTTTCACTCAAAGAACTAGCTAACATTAAAGTGTAAAGTGAGTTACAATAGCAAACACAAAGTCCTGGTCACTGCTCATTGCTTCCACTGCTCTACAGCCACCCAAGTACTTGTTATGTCACATTGTACCATCAACAACAGACACTTGAGCATCTCCTCTGAAAACATGTCATCAAGCAAGGGCTAATTACACAACCTTTCTTAATCATTTCCAGGGAGAGGCTAAAGTTTGACAGGAATTGAGGTGATAGCAGGAGATAGTTCCTACACTTCCTATCATCAGGTGGTTAAGAGAGAAAAGGTCTAAACTTCTCACTCTCCACACATGTCAAACACAGACCCTGAGTCCTTAAAAATGAATTGCAAGTGATGGAATTATTTTCTGAGAATGCCCATTCCATTATTTTTAAGATTAAATCAATCTCTTGCTACAAAAGTTCAAATAGAAAGAAGGCTTTTTTTGGTTTTGTGAAACTGAAATTACAGGGAAGATTTTCATACAGATAGCTGCACAAAGCTGGGAGTAGTTTCAAACTCCAGCAACTCATTCAAAGGCCTGTTTATGCTCTTAACTGGATTTACGTGCAAAACTACAACACACTTGTGGAATCTGGGCTGTCTTCACCTACCTGCCTTAAATGAACCTGCTTTTCTTGCAGACAATGGGTCTCCACCCACCAGTAATCGGACCCCACTGAAGTGTCTCAGATTGAATAAAATAAATATTAATTGAAAAGTACAAGCTGCTTCTGAAAGTGTTTTCAGGGTTATCTATAAGACAAAAGAAATGTAAAACATTGAGCTTTTTTTTTTACTGTGTGTGTATTGCACAAGGTGGAATTCATCCAACCACACAAGGGTTTCTGGATGTACACAGACAAATTGGTTTCAGCATTTCACCAAGTAAACCCAAACTCCCTTAGTAGAGAGAGACAGTCAATACATCCAAGTGTCTCATCCTATTTTAGACAGCTACATTTCATTAGATAAGCCTTGCCCCTAATCTCCATTGACTCTCATGGAGCCCAGATTCTCAATGCTCCAAAGCACGAGCTCAGACAAACACTCACCTTTTGTCAGATCAATCCTACTTTGAGTTTCTGACTCTACAAATTAACACATTTCTAATCTTTAAAATTTAAAAAGTATTACTTTTTTTCCCTCTTGTAGAAATTAGACTTTGTGCTGTTTCCCCACAGTTAGGGTTTTCTAGTCCTAAGGAAAAACATAGTTCAACCTGCCCACCTTAACAGGGAATTCTTCACGCTGCCAAAAGTAGTCGGTTATGGATACATCAGTCCTTGTGTGTTTTCAGGTCTCATCCACACACCAAAATTGCCCCTATCCCTCAGTATCACATAGGCTGACTTCAGCCACCTTCTCTCCAATTTTTTCTAGCCCCAATACGTAGATTTATATGTAATTCCCTGCATTAAATTATGACACTAATTTACCAAATTTCAATGGCTGTTCATACAGGTACCTTGTTAATCATAGGTTAAGTGATTTCACATGTTCACTTAGTGAGTCAGTGGCAGAAATCCCACATCTCTCCCTTTGCCATCCTCTGCTTCTGACAGCCAGTGAACTCTGCCTCTTCATGGCATGATGAACACAGGCAGTGAGCACTAAGAATCATTAACTGCATCCACAATTCACTCCACAAATGTCTTTCACTCGGCTAGATCTCATTGCTCAATTATAACCTAGTCACTTATATTTTGCAGCTCATCATCAGAGGCTTCTTATCACACGTGGCATTTGCTCATTAAGGCTGAGGTATTATTCCCAGGATTCAGGCAAGGGTTAACATCAGTAGGAGTTGCATCCTTATTCTGGGAAAATGTTGTTCAGACGCATGACTAAACTGATCATCTCCTGTTAGAAATTTGCTTCTTGAAGAAATTAAAGGCTTTGTCAAATAAAAATGAAAACTTCCTAAGTTTGCAGTTAAACTGCATGCATTAAATCTATTAGCTGTAAAGCAAACTAAAGCAAACTACCTAAAACTATCTTTCTTTTATTCTTTTTTTAAATAGAGCACAAAGACTAACCTTCACATTTCTGCACTGCCTGGATATTTAGTGTATTCACAATGCTGAAACATCTGGATACATATTTCTAAAAATGAGCCTAAGT
>VZTE01005687.1:1259305-1271296 GCA_013397775.1 Eulacestoma nigropectus | reverse complement strand
AAAAAAAAACACAAAAAAAAAACTTGTATTTTTTGTATGCTCTCCTGGAATAACTTTTATACATATTTGACTTTTCTAGTCATCATGGCTTCAAAACGACACTCACATTTACCATATTTCTTGTGGGACTCAACACTGTCCTGTGTGGAGGAACTTTGACGTGTGTTGGACTGCTGTAAAAATCAATATCAAAGCCCTGAATAAACTGCAATAGTGAGTGCTTATTAATGTGTAGTTGAGGGGAGTAGTGAAAACGACCCGTCTTAATCCTGTTGACAGCACATTTGTCTTGGTGTCTTATTGGTTTTAATTTGTCATCTGATAAATGTCCATTTATGCAATGGAAAGTTAAGTGCTCATTAGTTTACATTTAGCTTTGTGTCTAGAGTCAGGTCAGGCTTCTGAAACTGATGTTACATGAAAGCTATTAATAGTCACAAAAGATAATTGCAATAAAAACAACTGAAAGGAAATCTTATAAATGTTCAGATAAACTCGTTTGGTTTCTTGATTGACTGTAGTGTCAATAAAATAGTTTTTCTTGGGTTTTTCTGGATGACGTGGAATTTCATACCTCTAAATGTCTAAGAAATTCTGTATAAAATGTTTACCAAATCAATTTTTCAAAATATGATAACAAATCTGTAACCTTTATTACTGGTGAGTGAAGCGGGTTCTACAGATCACATATAAAATTATTCATTTATTGGTATTATATGGTCTGTAGTGTAAAACCACGTATCTTTTTCCTCTCTCAGTTTTTATTTGTGTTTGCTCAGTCTTAAAGTGGAGTTATCAATGCTACTTACAATAAAGATGTAAGAATAGAAATCATTACTTCTAGGGCTTTTATCTGAGACCTGCCATAAAACTCAAGGAAGCCATAAAAATGGCATAATCCAAAATCATCCTGCAGAACTGGGCAAGAATCCCACTCTGAAATTCACGTAATAGAAAGTATTTTATCATCTTTCTCAAAATATCGTCATGAAAAACACTCAGCCGCTCTGGTGGTGTTTTGGCACGGGGTGAGAATGTGCATAAAGTCAATGTGACTGTGGTCTGGGCTATAGGGTAGAAACAGAGTCCAAATCCAAGTGCTCCTAAACCAGCCCTGCCAAGTGTGACTGCTCTACACTCACCTATTAAAGCCACTGAATTTGTTAAGATCCAGTAAAACCTCTTTGACAGTATCTACCTGTAAATTTTGCCTTCTTCCAGCCTGCAACAAGTTATTGTTTTGCTGTACATGAGAACTCTGACTTGTGCAGCTGGAGTTAAAATATCTGTTCTGAAATCCCTTTAAACACAGGAAGACAGAGGAGAGCTTAGTGCGCGATGCACAACACTGCTGACGCCTTAAAACAAAACGTGTTATTCTTTAAAAGCAATCTTAGGCCAAGCTACCCTCTGACTTCGAATCCATTCTGTGGCTCTGTTAATCATATTGAAAATGCCAAGACGCTTTTGTACAGCTTTGAAAGGTGCAAAATGAACAAAGAGAACAACAAAGTGCAGGGAGAATTATTTTCCATGTGTTATAGTTTTTTTTTTTTAAGATCTAAGCAAAGGGTTTCATTTAAATGACCACTTCAGTTAGTACCACACAGCTCAAGTCCCAACCTCAGCTTTCCCATCGACTGATTCTGGCTGACCTCCTCCTTAAACCACCTGAGTTTTCCTTGATGAAAGCCACGGTGCAAGAGCTGCCTGGTGGTGTTTTATATTCCACAGGTCAGTGAGTGCAACTTGTGCCTTGTGCCACTAAGCTGTGCCTCATGAGTACCTGTATTAGCTTTCAAATCTGGGCCTTGGGCTTAATTCCTCTGCTCAGGAGGTTTTTCAGTCCAGTTCCAAGCAAAGGCATCATGTGGACGTGGACATCACACTTCCTGCATCTCTAGATGCCATATTTTCTGAGGTGCCACAAGTATCGTTTCTCAGGTGACCCCTCTGTTTTCCAGGCAGCAGGAACTGAGTGATGGAGAGCTAAGCCTGGACTCTCAGAGTCAGAGCAACAGAGGATTTGTCCTTGAAGGAGTTCCTTCCAGGGGCCAGGGGAGCACAAGAGCACCTGAGTTCAGATACAGGACGGCTTCAAAACAGTTTTATGCTGTCAACCCCACTTCTTCCACACAAATGTGGCACCCAGTTGTGCTGAGGTAGCCTGAGATGCAAACATGATGTTTTTGGAAGGTGATAGAGTTCATCTGAATGGAAGTGAGCCATGCAGTGCTATCTGTTTCCAGGCTGTCTTGAGTAACCAGTAGAGAAGTCACCAGAGACGCACTGGGGACAGAAGGAATTACGAGTAATCAATAACCACTCCTAATGTTCCTGCATTGTGCTGGAATTACTGTGATTCCCAACTTGAAATATAGAACAGTATTTCAACTTTCACAAGTCTCACATTTTTCTTTCAGCTGTACATTCCTAAGGATCTCAATGGTCTTACTACATTCACAAGTTTTTGCTTTTTAAAATTATGCTTGTTGGATCTCAAAGAGTTCAATACATTTTTAATCACTACTCCTAAAACTGAAAAGGGTGCAATTGAAACAGTTTTAAATTTTTGTACAGCTTTATCAATGTTTAGCCAGTTCTAGCAGTCTATTCACATCTGTCCAAAAAGCAGGAAATATTCTGCTTTGGAGACAGGATTGGAGAAAATAAAAGTTCACGAACTTTCAGAAGTCCAAAGAGTTGAGATTTGAAGACAAAACTTCTGGCTGTTTTCTAGAGCATCCTCATCTCACAGACACCCTGAGCTGAATCTCTAAGCACACAATATTCCTCAGACAAACACTCCAGGCCCCCAGCCCCCACACCTTATCAAGTTTCAATCCTCCAATAATGCTCAGAATTTCGTGGGAAGTCAGGACTTCTTCAGAGAAAGTGCAGGGATCAGGTGAGGTTATTTGGTTTGCTGAAATCAAAATGTGAAACCAAACCTTTCCATGAACTAAATCCCTTTCCACTTCTTCTTTATAGCCAAAGTATTTAGGATCAACTCTTTTTATAAATTCCCTTTAATAGGTATACGACATCATAAATTTACTACATAGAAGATGAAATTTTTTAATTTTAAGCTTGTATGGTTCAAAATGCAATACTGACATACTTTTTTCTTGCTGCCCTCAGTCATTTAAGGTATACTCATCACCCTCACGGATTATACATTTTCATCTGGTTAATCTTGACTGGCCCATAATTATAAAGAAAAGTAGTAAACAAAAAGTAAATACTATTTGAAGCATCTTTTTTTTTTTTTTTTACGTTTCAGAGATGTGGTGTTTAACAAACATCACTCATTTCATTAATTGTATGTTGGGCAAATAAATTTACCCCTACCACTCAAATTCTTCTGATAAACATCAAAAAGCAACCAAACATTTACTATATAGTCTGCAACATCAAATAATGATCCTCTATAGAAGTTTCTTTACTATATAATATATGAGCTGGGCAATTACCTGCAAGTTCTCATTATAATTTTCCATGAACTTACAAATACATTGGTATCTCTTAAAATAAACATCAAATATTTTTAAGGAGCAGTTCATAAAAAAGGAAGTGTCTCTAATAGGGAATTTTTTCTTAGAAAAGAACTGCTCTCAAGATAAAAAAATCTCTGTGTCAGGATTAGCAACAATATCCATATTACATAATATTTTACAGAATTTAATTAAGATAACCAATCAAATAAAGCATTTGAGAGAAATGATTTTCAGTAGTTATGAAGTAGAAAGTGACAGTAAACTGTGTGGACTATTAAAGTTGCAACACATTGACCACTACAACATGGAAAATAGTCTTATGTTTAATGGAGAGCTGGGAGCACAAAGGCAAGATTAGACAAAGAAAGCAATTTTGTTCTTATCTACTGACAATTGCAAAAGAAGAAGTCAAGTGTAAAATCTTGTATTGAGTCAAAGTAGCAAACATGAGTCCACAGCCATAATTTTTATTTCAGATGTGTAATTACATGAAGTTGTAAAACAACACAAAAAAAGAAACAATTTTTTTTTCCAGCTCTGTGATTAGTTCTTGTTAAATCACCAGTTTTCTTTGGGTTCAATTCTGAAAGGAAATAAATTTTCTCAGCAGCTCAGTTGCTTAGTTCTGAACTTTAAAGTTTTGATGGATTGATTCAGCTTTCCCCTTATCGGTGCAACAAGTAAAAAAACCACAGAACGAAATTCAAGTAAGGAAGATTTAGTCCTTTCAAGTAGGATATATGTTGCTTTATTTGGAACAATTTTCCAGTGATCTTTTGAGTATTTTGGCTAAATAGTTACATACCTGTTATTTTGAATTAATTGAAAGCTTGTTAGAGATTTTAATGTTCCTTATTCTGTTTGCTTTGTTGAATAAGATAGCTCCAAAATAAAAATTGTCTGAAACCTGTTTACTTTGTAATGGAGTAATGTAATGTCAAATCTATCCTTTACTGACTATCTGGAAAAAATTAACATTTTCATAATTGCAATTGGCTTATATATATTTCATTAAAAACATTAAGTTTTGGCTGCCCCATCCCTGGAATTATTCAAGGCCAGGTTGGAGCAACCCGATCTAGTGGAAGGTGTCCCTCTCCGTGGCAGGAGGTTGGAAACAAGTGATCTTTAAGGTCCCTTCCAACTGAAACCATTCTGTGATTCTATGAATCTGTTACCTTTATTTTAGTAATGGAAGACCTGGGTAGATATTTGAATCAAAGCAGCATGGAAGGAAAAAGGACAAGGTTTTGTAGGACGCTGGCATAGGCTGGTGACTGCAAATACTTAACATCACAGAGAAATAACAGGACAAATGTACCAGTTCAGAAAAAAATGGGATTCAGGCTCTCACCTGTGGGTACAAGTAGTACCAGTAATGACGGTGTTGTAACAGCACAGGATCATATTCTGAGTCACTGCTGAACATATCATGAACACACAACATCACTGCACGAACAAAACCCACAACACCAAGGCCTCCAGTTCTCCAAGACACAAAATAAGTTGTTTGCAGTTGTTTTACTGTATTACACAAGAGGCCAGTGACAAGGACAGGGCCCCACAGTACTGGTCTCAGTACAAACACAGAACAAAGAGGTTGCCTGGGTCAGGAGTTTACAGTCTAAATATAGCTCTTGATTTGTGGAGGGCAGGGTAAAAATTGTCTGCTCAGTCTGGCCAGCACCAGTTTAGCATGTGCATCACATTCTTTTTTTCCATTCTGCTTTCCAAGACCAATCAGGAGGGATCAACTAAGAAGCATAGTTCAGACAGAATAGACTTACTATTTTCATTTTCTTCTACATAAATAATGCAATGTTATTATGGAAAGGAATTGAAATAGATTATCTTCTTTTTAGTTCCAGGCCCTGGATGAAGGTTGAAAAATATATTATTGTAGTTAACAATGTTACACTTGCAGAGAGAATTTGAATATCAATAAGCAGGAAGATATTTAAATGCATATTTACATATAATATCAGTGTATGTTTACATTTAATATCATATTGGATTTAATTTTATTATGTTCAAGAAAGCAATTGGGTGAAGAATAAACACTGTGGGATGTTATCTCATTGATATGCAGAATCAATATGATAATCAAGTTGCTGATATAAACTCATAAGAAAAAGCTTCTGACATTTCATCTAGGATCCCTAATTTCGTATTTATGATGTGGTGTGAGACTCCGTACTGCAGTCGTAGTGTTTAATTAGGAAGATACTCTTGTATCCACTTTCTTTATCAGATACTTTTACCCTCCTTTTAAATGATACAAGACTTATACCGATTTCTACCAAAGACTCATGAAGACTTTTTTCTTTCAAAAACAAAAAAAAGAAGTTTCATTAACAAATACAAGGAAAAAAATTTCCAGGGCAGTCTACCACCCTAAAATCCTTGTGAGAAGCATGAGAAGTGTGTTTGTTTTCAGGGGTTAGTAGGATGTATTTCCAACACCCTAAACCAGTATAAGATGTTGAAGTAAATTGAACGGGGTATACCTTTTATTTTTAGCAAAAAACAAAGCCAGGCATGATGACTGTGATTGCATGCCTAATGCTGTATTTTAGGGGAGTAATTTCTCTTCCCTATTTTGACACCCCTTTGTCGCAGCGAGGGGAGGTGGTGCAGATGCCTCAACCTTCCCGAAAGCATCTCCGGATCCGGGAGCCGCTCGGCGCTGCCACACTCACTCACTCACACGCACACACAGTTGCGCCGGAGAGCTGCTGCTGTAGAAGCCGCCGGCACAGAGACACGGGAAGGGTCCTCGTGCGGAGTTCCACGGGGAGGTTTATTGCAGCCACTCACGCAAAAGGCGCCAGGGTGGAAGAACCAGGAAGGAGGGAGGGTCCAGGGGTTTTGCACAGGGAAAGCAGGGGCGGAGAGAGCATCAGGGCCAATGGTCTGAGGGTGTCAGGGCGGCACACAGGCGGGGCCAGGGTACAGGAGCCAGTGGGGAAACCACAGGGGAGTGGCTGAGGCACTGGGGCCAATGGGAGAGGAAAGAAGGGAGAACATTCCAGATTAGGGACATACAGGGTAGAAAGGGGCAGGAAGACCAATGGGCCAACCAGGGTAACAGAACTGGGGTACATTAATATAATGCAACAAGGTGTCCTGGGAGAAGCCTGTTTTCGCCTCCTTGTTCTGGGAGTGTCTCTCGGGGCAGATCCCTCCAAGGGCGCTCCTGAGCGTCTTTTTCCACAGGCCTACCGGCCTCCACACCCCTTGAGTCATTTATTTGACAAGTGACATTATTCCTTTCCTTGCTAAGTTCAGCTAAGTGTCCACCACCTTTAATGGGTGGCATGTTAACATGCTCACTATCATGTTGGCTGCAATGTGTACATCAGAAAAAGAAAACCAAAAAACAGCATACTTGAAGGAAGTTCACAGCCAGCACCCACGGACTGGGGTTGTTGCATGACCTCTCCAAGGGTGTAAATACCATCCTTGGACATCCAGAACCAGCTGCAGCACAGCCTGGTGCAGGGAATGTGGCAGAGCTGAGGACTTGCTGTGGCTTTCAGGTAGAGCCCTGGAATGCTGCAAGGCTTCAGAATATTTTACTGAAGATGTTTTATATCCTTACATATCTGGGTGCTGGGGGGATAAGAACAAAAAGTTATCATCTAATTAGACCCACCTTTAACTTTTATTAACATGTATTTCACTCCCCCCTGTACCAGAATCTCACAGAGGGCAGATGTGCTACCCTAGCTATGGACTAAGCAAAGGCAGCAGTGACAGCCTTTCACACATGTCTTCAGTGATGTGAGAACACCTCATGAAATATGTTTGTCTGCCTGAATTAAATAAGCTTATCCTTCAGCAAACTGTTCTATAAAAAGTTATGAGAGCCAAACGTCTCTAAAACTGAGATATCATTAAAGCTTCTACAACATTCCAGGCATTGCCACCAGTAATTTTATAAGTTAGGATTGATTGGGTCTCTATTCAAGAATAAAAAACGAGTAGTGTGCCAAGAATGTTGACAAGGAACGATATGAATCCAGTCTTATCTCAGTGTTATTGCTCTTACCAGTCACTATCTTACTATTAAGATAAAGCAAGTTACCCCAGCCTGTAAGCTACTGATTGAAGCCTGGATAATGATTTCTGGATTTCTCACCACTGCTGCAATATTGGAGGGAGTCTGGAAGAAGATGGATTGGCAAATTGCAAATTTACGTTTGAGGATGTGGACATGAAAAGCAATTTGATGAATTTATATACTTGTTCATATATGTACTTTTGTCTTTCATTGGCATAAACAAATGGCATCTACTTTTCATAAATAGTTGTACATAAACATGTCATCTCTGCTTGTTGGAATGGCATTTAGGTGTGCAGAGATATTTAAATATAAAAAAAAGACTTTATTTCTATTCTGAATTGTTCTGTTAGAGTGATGTATATCTCAATATTCAGGAAAAATTGGTGTAGCTTGCATATTGTATATCTATAAGCACTGTATGCATATATGTGAAATTTATTTGTGCACAATCCAACACCATAAAATGTTTCATGCTTTTAAGTGGCTTTTGGATCAATCCCAGGATATATTTCTTGTCTAGATGCAGCAGAATTTAATACTGGTTTGGGGTTTTTTTTCCTTGTTGGCTGCTTGATAAGTTATGGTTACAGCAAGCAGGAGTTGTGCTTGGGGAAAAAAGTTATGAGATTCCAGAAATTTATGTGTTCCAAACAAAAATTAAACTAAGACTGTAAAAATTTTCAAAGACTTAGAGGCAGCCCTCATAGGGTGGTAATAGGGTATTCCAGTAGGGTGTTAAAAGAAATTTTTCCCTATACATAATTCAAATCAGGAATCTGAACTTCAATTTTCGTAACTCAGATTCATTCCTTAGCCACCCAATTAGTAACAGCTTTGGAGTTACATTTGCTTTTACTCACTTTGTGAGAGCAAATTTCATATCAAATCTGTCGCGTGTTTCAAGAATTCTTGTTTTCTTGGGAAACCTTTTTTTTAGTAGATTCTTGACCAACACTACAGTTTTAAGTTTTGAAGTTGGATGTCTCCCAAGTTACTGTGGCTTCATCCTCCAAGTTCCGTGGTGAAGCCAAGATGTGCTCAGTGTCCTGTGTGTCTTTATCAAACATCTAACAGAGCATGGACTGTGAGGCTTTCAGGTGTTCACATAAATTGTAAAACTTACAGAGATTGTTACTGTAGGGTTCCCTTTGAATTCCATCGACAGCAACAAGCACCTCAACAAAATAACTCATTTAAACTCTTACATGGAGATGGGATTAATCTTCTGGAGATACCTTTTGAAGACAATCTTCCCCAGCTCTATCCTTGAATATCTGCAGAATTCTTAACCCATCAAAGACATTTCTTCTGTTTTTTTCATTTTTTCCTTACCATTTATATTTGGGGGTATTTTTCAATACGATTAAGATGTATTCACTTAGAGAAAAAGCTACACATAAACATCTTGAATGTTATAAGTGTATATTGAGTTAAAGAGCTAAGAACAAGTGTGCACTATTTATGTATTCTTTAGATATTTGCATCCCACCATTCTCTCTATAACTGACAAAATCCCCCGAACCAGAGATGTTTTTCCTCCCGCTATACTAATTCAGGTAGAAACTGCTGCTCTTAATTCATGATACAGACAAGTTGTTATGACTTCTTTCTTTGTTTTACTGTTTTCATGAGCGCAAAGCACTGAATTCCGTAAAAATTTAGGTTGGTTGGGGGGAGTGGGTGGTATTTTTTAATTTTTTTTTTTTGCTTTGTTTGTTTGTTTTTTATATTATCTTGTAACTATTAAATCAACACTGTTCTACTTCTTAGTCTTGGGTTAGGCAATAGACTGGATTCTCTTTGACTCTGCCCTCCCTGCTTGCAACAGGCTTTAATGTCAGTGTCCACTTTTTAAACAGAGCTAAAAAGCAAATACTGTATGAAATCAGACACAGCTAAGGGATTGCTGAAAACCTTGATTACAATGACAGTTTTTATTTATTTTAGCAACTGATTGCATTAAAGAATTGTCCAACCTAAGTATTTTCCAGGTTTTAATTATTTTTTAATGGACTTCAGGAAAATAGTAATTTAATCTGCACTGGTACCAATTATAAAGTTTGGTGTGAAATTCAAAAAAAGGAAATTAAGGCACTGCCTACCTACTGTGTGTAGGTCTAAGTGTTTCATGAAGTCTTACGTAGGCTCTGTTTATGTTACATATATCATACTTATATAAGCTGGCATCCTCTCCACGCCTCAAAATACCTTGTAGACTATAAGCAAGAGTATTATCTCCATTTTTTACACTTGGAAATGTAAGCATAGAGGCTAATCTGAAGTTCTGTTTAGCATAAAAGCTTATCATCCAAGGTTTTATATTAGCTGCTTCTCTCTAGTTTGTTGGTATTTCTAAAGAATAATACATATATTATACACACAACACTTGCAAGAATGAAATTTTTCCTTCCGTCTATACAGAGAAGCTGAGAAATAAGAAAGAAAAGTGACATTTCTAAAGCTGGTCAGATAATGTGTGGCAGAATACACATCCAGCATCCTATAAGTCTCCTCCTCATCTAGAATGGAATCCTGGATTTATTCTTACCCTTTTTTTTTAACCAAGACCTTCCTTCTTAATTGTTAAATGCTGACAGATGTCTTCAGATCTGAAGATCACTCTTGTTGTGAGGAGCTTACTGTCTAAGGAGACAATGTGAAATGGAATGCCTAAATCCCTGTTCCTCCTAAATTGGAAATAAGGCTTCAAAAACCTAAATCCCACTCAGTGATCCAGTCTTCCTCATTTCCAGGGAGTCCACCAGAAAAGAAGACCACATTAATCAGATATCTCCTTACTCAGTATCTGACTTTAGTTGCCCAAATATGCTCAGAAATGCTTGCTGTGCAGGGTTGGAAGACATCTCTTGCTGTAAATTCTGTTTTGTCAGTCACGTGCACTGTCCTGATTTCCAAGGCTGGGAATGGATAACTTGTGTGCTGCACAGCTTTGGATGATGTCAGGGCATGAAGCATTTCGGATGAGAACGCCTTTCCATTGCTCCATTTACATTGCTGCAAGGACAAAAGACAAGAATAAAAGCTCCCAAGGAAAGGTGGAAATGCCTTGGCTGACCACTTTCCACTGGCTTTCCTCATAAACTCTGATTTCTGGCCCATGACTTGCACTAATAGGCATAAAGTGCTTCATCTTCAAGATATTTCCACTCAGAACATCCAAGCTCCAAGAATTTTGCATTTTAAGTTGAACTTGGCTCTACATTTTAAGAGGCATCAGTCTCTCCCCATTAATCATACATATTGGATACAAACTGAGGCAGATTTGCTTTCCTCTCTTCTCCACTTTTTTCTCCCAAGGTTTACATTCTCAACCATTCCATAAGGCAATGCTAATATTTGACATCAAAATACAATAAGTATCCCTCAAATCTCATGTCCTGTCATCTGTTATTTTTTGAGTTTTTCTGCTGACACCTCTTAATTTAATGATTTGGAATAGCTGTTTTTAAGGATGAGCCTTGGGTAGAAATTTTGAAGGGGAGAATATGGTTAATCATCCTCAGCCTGAAGGAGTTCAAACCTACACCACAGAACTCCCTAATTATTCAGGTTCAGAGTATTCTAAGGAACAAAGTATCAGATTGGGCAGTGATGAGAGAGAGAGCAAGGTCTTTTCAGCAGAGCAAGGAAATGCTAATAGGAAAGGACAACAGAGATGCAAGCAGCACAGAATTTGCAGCTCAGAGAGACTGAAAGGATGAAGCTCACTGGTATCCAATCCATATCTCACTGATAGTCTCTTTTTTTTTTGCTGCTTAAGTCAGAAGGATCATAATATGCTGATATTTCAGAGTGCTGCTGATTTTCTGCTCAAGCTGCAGCCTTCTCTTTACAAATGTGCTGTAACTTGTAAACTACTGATTATGAAACTATGCTATGTTATAACTAACATGTTAATGCAAATTTTTATCTGTCTGTACTGATTTTTATTAATCCAGCATACACATGTGCCTAAGACAAATTATAAAATATGTCTCCAGTTTCATTGATTTACAGTATGAATTACAGACTGTCACAAATTACTTCAGGATGTGGAACAGTGCTTGGACTCACAGTTTCATCATTCAGGATTAGTCATTAAGATACTGAGATAATTCTCAAATTTAAATTCCAGATATGTGGTGAGCTACTTTTGTAGGGTGATGTGTGGTGTAAATGAGGTAAAACCAGAGCAAAGGCTGTAAATCTTCAGGAATTTCATATGTAGTTAGCAGCATGTAGATCCCTGAACGTGATTAGCAGTCTCATACAAGTGAGGCAGCTCCTCTAGCTGTCAAGATTTTCACAAAGAAAAACTCAATTACACATAAACAGATCTTGAATTTCTCAAACTCATCAAACTTGAAGATCTCAAACTCTGGGCTTGTGTTTCTCTCAGCTATAGATTTTCATTCTTACCTTCCCCCC